>JAXIVJ010004068.1:67500-82500 GCA_036785665.1 Chirona hameri
AAGACGGCCAAGGTCACCTCCAAGGCATCAGGGGTGAAGACGGGGACCTCTCACGAGCAGGCCGGCTAGAGACCAGCCAATACGGCCAAGGTCACCTCCAAGGCATCAGGGGTGGAGACGGGGACGTCTCGCGAGCAGGCCGGCTAGAGACCAGCCAAGACGGCCAAGGTCACCTCCAAGGCATCAGGGGTGGAGACGGGGACGTCTCGCGAGCAGGCTGGCTAGAGACCAGCCAAGACGGCCAAGGTCACCTCCAAGGCATCAGGGGTGGAGACGGGGACTTCTCGCGAGCAGGCCGGCTAGAGACCACCCAAGACGGCCAAGGTCACATCCAAGGCATCAGGGGTGTAGACGGGGACGTCTCGCGAGCAGGCCGGACAGGGACCACCCAAGACTCTGTCCTTGCGGTGCAGCGGTGCTGAACACCCAAGTGAGGCGGGCCATCAGGAGTGACTACCGCCGCGACATCAAGCGGCGAGTCGAAGAAGCTCCACCGTCAGCCCTCTGGCGGCAGCTACGACCAGTCATCGCACCGAAGCTCAGCGCCCCAGCCCAACCCGAAAACCTGACAGCCAATGACCTGAACCGGTACTTCACTACCGTGGGTGAGGAGACGCACCAGGCCGTCTTCCGGACGTTTCAGGAGTCTGGCAGGCGTGCTCTGGCTCCTCGTCTCCCTCGTGTCCACGCAGACGCGCTCCGGCTCGTCCCCATCACCCTGGAACAGCTGAGGCGAATAATCTACACGCTGCCGCACAAGATATCAGTGGCAGATGGAGTCATCGACATCCGGCTGGTTAAGCTAGCCTTCCCCATCATCGGACGAGTCCTGCTTCAAATCATCAATAAAAGCATCGTATCTGAGGCAGTCCCGGACAGCTGGAAGATGGCGGTAGTCATTCCGCTTCACCAAAAAGGCGAATTAACAGCTGCGGAAAACTTTCGGCCCATCACTAACGTTCCAGTGATCAGCAAAATCATAGAAAAGGCGGTCTGCGCCCAAGTCGACTCCTATATGAATCGGAACAGCCTGTACAGCCCAGATCAGCATGGATTCCGCAGCGGACACAGTACAGCAACGGCACTGATCAGCGTTACTGATCACCTTCTGGGAGCGGTTGATCGGGGAGACATCAGTCTTCTGACGCTGATTGACCTCAGTCGGGCATTTGATGTCGTCCATCACCAGACGCTCTTGGACCAGCTACAACTACTCCAGATCGCCCCTGGATGGTTCCGGAGCTACTTGAGCGGTCACCGTCAGTGGGTCAAGCTGGCGGGAGGTGAAACATCGGCGCTGCTCCCGATCAACATAGGAATTTTCCAGGGTTCTTGTATGGGACCGATGCTGTACAACATCGCCTCCATCAGCGCTGCCTGCTACGTACCGACAGACGTAGACGGCTTCCTCGTCCGAATGGCCAGATACGCCGACGACACTCAGGTGGCTATCTCGCGACCGAAAGAGAGGCTACCAGATATTCAGACGGCACTGGAGGGAGTTCTCGACACGCTGGCTACATATTTCCTGCAGAATGGGATAAAGATTAACGCTGCCAAAACCGAACTGATTGTCGTCGGGGATAGGTTTGCTCTACAATCTGCTGCAGCAGAGCCTGCTCGGGTTGAGTTCATCGGAGAGACCCTCCAACCTGTGTCTTCAGCGCGAAACCTCGGCGTTATGTTCGACAGTCGTTTAAGTTTTGAGCCTCATATAGATAGCATCGTCAAAAAATGTTTCGGGATTCTTATAGGCCTTATGCACGCAAAGCACATGATACCGGCTCAAGTACTGCCGACTGTTGTGAACGCGTTAGTCATGTCCCATGTACGTTACTGTAGCCAAGTATTCGGCTGTGCCAACAAAACCGCCCTGAAACGACTACAAAAAGTGCAAAACTTTGCTGCTAGGTTGATATCAGGCCGACAAAGATACCAACATGTGTCCGATGTGATAGAGAACTTGGAGTGGCTCCCTATCGCAGCGATGGTGGACTTTAATGATTTGTGTCTCCTGCATAAAATCGTTATGACCAATGAGCCCGAGGTACTTAGGCGAGAGGTGCGTTACAACAGAGATGTAGTTGAACGCAGAACCAGACACTCAGACCACCTGTATCTTTCTCGCTTTCGCACTAACATTGGCAAAAGAACTTTTAGGCACCGGGCATGTGTGCTGTACAATGAACATGTGATCGGATCGGAGCTGCAGGGCATGTCATACGCGCGCTTTAAGAAAGTGTTGAAAGCTTGTCTTCTCACTTAAGATTTTAGAAGATTTTATATCATCCGCTTATTATTGTTCTTTGTAGGTACTTCAATCATTTTAGCGTATACAAATATTTTTGCTTTGTGCTGTTTTAGGTTGTGCTTTTTTATTTCATCTACCATTTCTGAGCAGTTGTGATTCTTAACATGTGAACCTATGTCTGACGAGGGCTCATAATAGCCACATCCTTGTGGATGAGTGCCAATGATGTACAATACATAAATAAATAAATAAGACGGGCAAGGTCACCTCCAAGGCATCAGGGGTGGAGACGGGGACTTCTCACGAGCAGGCCGGCCAGGGACCACCCAAGACGGGCAAGGTCACCTCCAAGGAATCAGGGGTGGAGACGGGGACGGCATCAGGGGTGGAGACGGGGACGTCTCACGAACAGACCAGCCAGGGGCCACCCAAGACGGCCAAGGTCACCTCCAAGGCATCAGGGGTGGAGGATCTCACGAACAGACCAGCCAGGGACCACCCAAGACGGCCAAGGTCACCTCCAAGGCATCAGGGGTAGAGACGGGGACGTCTCACGAGCAGGCCGGCTAGAGACCAGCCAATACGGCCAAGGTCACCTCCAAGGCATCAGGGGTGAAGACGGGGACCTCTCACGAGCAGGCCGGCTAGAGACCAGCCAATACGGCCAAGGTCACCTCCAAGGCATCAGGGGTGGAGACGGGGACGTCTCGCGAGCAGGCCGGCTAGAGACCAGCCAAGACGGCCAAGGTCACCTCCAAGGCATCAGGGGTGGAGACGGGGACGTCTCACGAACAGACCAGCCAGGGACCACCCAAGACGGCCAAGGTCACCTCCAAGGCATCAGGGGTGGAGACGGGGACTTCTCGCGAGCAGGCCGGCTAGAGACCACCCAAGACGGCCAAGGTCACCTCCAAGGCATCAGGGGTGGAGACGGGGACTTCTCGCGAGCAGGCCGGCTAGAGACCAGCCAAGACGGCCAAGGTCACCTCCAAGGCATCATTTATATTTATTTATTTATTAACCTCGTAGTAGCCGTCCCCTATACATGGCCGAAGCCAAAGGGGCTATTCCTGGCACAGAGTCACACAATGATGGCGTTGAAGTGGGTAAAATACAAGCATACAGTACAGTTAAAAGTCGAAATGAACATATCAGTTTGCGTCACATCAGATCAGCCCATCAGCGGCGATCGTCATCGTTACCAGACACCAGTCGCCTCTTCAATGCGCGCTTAAACAATGTGATAGGCATGGCGGTAAACTCAGGTGGCAGCGAGTTGTACTGGTCAGCGGCACGATACACGAACTGCCGTTTACCCGCTGCTGAGCCGCGTATGTTGGGGAGACTCAGCAGGTCGTCTCTACGGGTGCTATGCACGTGGTTAGGTCGCTCGCGGTTTCTACGGAATTGGACGGCCAGAGACTCAGGCTGCCCAGTGCGACGGACCTTGTGGAGCAGTGTCAGTGTGTGATGGACGACCAAGTCCGGGGAATCCAGCCAGCCCAGGTCCTCTCGCACGGCAGAGATGTGATCGAATTTGCGCTTTCCAGAAATGATGCGAGCTGCAAAGTTGAATATTTTTTGGATGATAGCCAGATTTTTTCCAGAACCGTTACCGTACACTGCGAGTCCGTAGCGGATATGCCAGAAGACCAGGGCCGAGACGAGGGTGGGTAGGCAGCCGGGTGGTAGGTAGTGACGTAGGTGAGAGATGGCGGTCAGGATGCCAACACACCTCCGAGACAGCTGCTCAACGTGTGAGTCCCAAGAAAGATAACGGTCGAAAGTGATACCGAGATTTTTGGCTTCGTTACCGGGGACGAGGTCCGTGTTGCGAAATTTCACTGTGAACCTGCATGTTGCGTAAGTTTTGCCGAGTGCCGATAGGGAGAAGCTCAAATTTTGTTTCGTTTACTTTAAGACCGCTTGACCGAAAGTACGCGTCCAGGGAGGATAGGGCTGCTTCCATGTCACCGATCAGAGCCGGAAGGGCGGATTTTTGGCCAGAGACGAGAACCTGGGT
Organism: Chirona hameri; assembly: GCA_036785665.1. Classification (NCBI taxonomy): domain Eukaryota; kingdom Metazoa; phylum Arthropoda; class Thecostraca; order Balanomorpha; family Balanidae; genus Chirona; species Chirona hameri. The sequence continues at coordinate 71,775 of JAXIVJ010004068.1, forward strand.
GTCGTCGGCGTATTGCGTGACAAAAGCGCCAGCGGCATGCAGGCTGAGGTCATTTGCAAATAGAGTAAAGAGTAGCGGGCCAAGAGAGGAGCCTTGGAAAACTCCCTGAGTGATTGGACGAGATGCCGATATCAATGTTGAGGAGAGACTGACGCTCTGCGTATGGCCGGACAGGTAGTTAGCAAACCAGGAAGTGTCGATGCAGTAAAGCTGCAATTTGGCTAGCAGTTTGGCATGATCGATGACATCGAAGCAGCGACTCAAATCGATAAGACAAAGGAGCGAAATTTTACATGGCGGAAAACGCGCGGTCTGAGATGTTGATGAGGGCTGTCTCGGTAGAGTGCCGGGGCCTGAAACCGTGCTGGGATGGGGAGAGGAGATGGTTGGATGCGAGGTAGTGGTGGAGCTGGTGCTGTACCACCTTCTCCACAACCTTCGCCATGACAGGAAGGATTGAGATGGGACGGAAGTTGGAAGGATTGTCAGGATCCCCGGACTTGTGTATCGGGTGTACCAGGGCATGCTTCCAGACTGCTGGGACTTCGTTAAAAGTGATGCTAGAGTTGATGATGTGCAGTAAAAGAGGGCCGATAGTGTCGAATGAAAGTTTAAAAATGCGAATGCAAAGACCATCGTTGCCACACGCGGATGTGTTGCGCATGTTAAACATGATGAGGTGCAAATTACTGAGGGTGATGGGTTGCAGGGTAAAAGCGCAGGCGCCTACGCGCGGCAGCCGCACCGGCACCTCCTGGACGGCACCGAGCGCGGCCACCTCTGCGGCCACCCGCGGGCCGACGCCGACAAAATACTCATTCATGGCGTCAGGAGTGACAGCTGGAAGCACGCCCCGGCTTGGTCGCTTGTCAGTGATGATGTGACGCATGTGCCGCCAGAGGGCGCTAGGGCCATCGTCACGGATCCTGTCGGTGATATCGCACCTGCTGTCCGCACGAATCGCTGAGCGCACCTCCCGATTGAGCTGTCGATACTCGGTGGAGGCGTGCCCGCCGGCACGCAGGGCTACGCCTCTACGGACAATCAGGTCACGGGTCTGGTCGGATACAGGCGGAGCCACCGGGTTCCTAAGCCTAACATCTCTAAAAGGGGCATGTCGATCGATAACAAGCCGTACCCGGCTGGAAAACAGCTCCCACTTCACCGCAACCGAGTTAGTGGCGAGCACCAGCGGACGGGGACGTCTCACGAACAGACCAGCCAGGGACCACCCAAGACGGCCAAGGTCACCTCCAAGGCATCAGGGGTGGAGACGGGGACGTCTCGCGAGCAGGCCGGCTAGAGACCAGCCAAGACGGCCAAGGTCACCTCCAAGGCATCAGGGGTGAAGACGGGGACCTCTCACGAGCAGGCCGGCCAGGGACCACCCAAGAAGGGCAATGTCACCTCCAAGAAATCAGGGGTGGAGACGGGGACGGCATCAGGGGTGGAGACGGGGACGTCTCACGAACAGACCAGCCAGGGGCCACCCAAGACGGCCAAGATCACCTCCAAGGCATCAGGGGTGGAGACGGGGACGTCTCACGAACAGACCAGCCAGGGACCACCCAAGACGGCCAAGGTCACCTCCAAGGCATCAGGGGTGGAGACGGGGACGGCATCAGGGGTGGAGACGGGGACTTCTCGCGAGCAGGCTGGCTAGAGACCACCCAAGACGGCCAAGTTAACCTCCAAGGCATCAGGAGTGGAGACGGGGACGTCTCACGAACAGACCAGCCAGGGACCACCCAAGACGGCCAAGGTCACCTCCAAGGCATCAGGGGTGGAGACGGGGACGTCTCACGAGCAGGCCGGCTAGAGACCAGCCAATACGGCCAAGGTCACCTCCAAGGCATCAGGGGTGGAGACGGGGACGTCTCACGAACAGACCAGCCAGGGACCACCCAAGACGGCCAAGGTCACCTCCAAGGCATCAGGGGTGGAGACGGGGACGGCATCAGGGGTGGAGACGGGGACTTCTCGCGAGCAGGCTGGCTAGAGACCACCCAAGACGGCCAAGTTAACCTCCAAGGCATCAGGAGTGGAGACGGGGACGTCTCACGAACAGACCAGCCAGGGACCACCCAAGACGGCCAAGGTCACCTCCAAGGCATCAGAGGTGGAGACGGGGACGTCTCGCGAGCAGGCCGGCTAGAGACCACCCAAGACGGCCAAGGTCACCTCCAAGGCATCAGGGGTGGAGACGGGGACTTCTCGCGAGCAGGCCGGCTAGAGACCAGCCAAGACGGCCAAGGTCACCTCCAAGGCATCAGGGGTGTAGACGGGGACGTCTCGCGAGTATACCAGCTAGAGACCAGCCACATACTCCAGACAGGGGAGGGGTACTCCCCGGAGGGCGGCCGATATAGACCGAAGAACGAAGAGATAAAGACAGAGGTGATCAGAGAACAAGAAACAGTTGCGCCGGGGAGTGACGCCTGGTAACATGCCCGGGAGGGGTATAGAGAGGAAGTGCAGTACGCGGCCCGTAAAGAAGGGGAGTGGTGCCGGGGGTACGCGCCGGACAAGTCGTGCCTGCCCGTTGAGACCGACAGTGGTGTCCGCCCATCGGGGCTGATGGAGCAGTGATGATTGATTGAGTATCGAGACGGACGCCACGGGCCGGAGTCAGGAAGCCGGCTATCAACGCATCAACCTGGCTTCACCTGTCATAGTAAGGCCGCTGCTCGCTTCCCCGCCTGCAACAATATCCCAATATATATTAGGTATGTCGCAAAGTCTGCCACTTTGCGACATACCTAACGTCCGTGTACTTCGATGGATGATCCGGGGCGGTGTGGATTTCTCGGGCAGCAAGGGACGGCTCAGCAAGGACAAAGCAAGGGACGGCTCAGCCGGGGATCTAATGACCCAGGGAATGGATTTGCCATGAGGGGAGGAGTGAGGGGAGGATTTTGATGAGGGAGAGGGACGGGGTGTGAATGGACTGGTTAGCCACGTGGCGAGCCGGCGGAAAGGCGGACAAAATATGTGTCACGGACTCGATGTAAATACAAACGGTGGCGTGCTATCCGTACAGTTTAATTGGAGAGCGGTGAGGGATGTAAATAGACGGTTCAGGCGCGAGACACAGCTATTAAAGGGAATAGTACACCTTGGGAAAAGCATGTGGAATGATGGAAAAGAGTGTCCTGATTACGGTTCTGGCATTCGTTTTTGCGAAAAAGTACTAATTTGTCATAATTTGAAAAATATTGATATTAATATAAATGACGTCACAATAATCTTGCGTCACCAAAACGAGTGGTGACGTCAAACCGGAAAAAGTCTATCCTTGAATCACAACATGTAAGCAACACTAACAACCTCGTTCGCTGGGTCGCGACTCGCGAGTATATTGGTCGCGATTGAAAATGTGTGAATGTGTACACTATGGCCTTGTATGAGTAGAGTTGGAGTGGCGTTGCGTGAACACATACCCATAATGTGCATATGCATAAATAAATGTGATATACCTACCCACAAATGTGTTTAAATGTGTGTTCATCGGTGTGTGGTGGATGTAAATAAATGTGTGGATGTGCAGTTAATATTGCAGCTACCGGTACGAGCCACCAATCAAAAGGTGTGCCTTTTCAAAGCGAGGGTCGACATTGTTTTCAATTGGAAAGCCAATGCAAATTGACAAAGTTATAGCCAATAACATTTTGAGCTAAGCGTCAATTCATCGTAAACGAAAAACAAACTTTGTCAAAATGTAATCGATATATTGTACAATTCTGGCGCGCCAGGGACAAATAACAATAACAATTTATATTGCCCGCTATATTATATTGCCTATTATATCGATATATTGCATGAGCACCGACCAGCCACTATTCAACAAATGCGTCTTATTACGAAGCATCTATTGCTAATTTTCAATTGGAAATCGGTTCACAATTGACAGAGGTAATTACTTAAAACTGTAACAACATGAAGAATTTATCCCTAATGTATCGCAGTTACAGGTGAATGTGCTTCTATTGCGGAGAATATTGTAGCTACCGTTACGAGCCGCCCATCAAAAGGTGTGCCTTTTCAAGACGAGTGTCGGTATTATTTTCAATTGGAAATCCAATGAAAATTGACAAAGTTATGGCCAATAATATTTATAGCTCATCACAAACTTGCCGCAAGACAGCGTAATACAAGAACAAACATTTTCACAATTGAATCGATATATTACAAGTACCGCGACCAGCCACCCATTAAAACATGCGTATTTTCACGAAGCATCGTTTGGTAATTTTCAATTGAAAATCGGTTCAAAATTAGCCAAGTTATTTATTCAAAACCTGAAGTCACGTGTATAATAGGGGCATAAATTATGGATGCTTCTCCAGCAGCGAACATTGCAGTTACAGGTACGAACCACCCATTAAAAGATGTGCATTTTCAAGGCGAGTGTCGGCATTACTTTCAATTATAAATCCAATGGAAATTGACAAGATTATGGCCAATAATATTTATAGCTTATAAACACATCAGGGGGTGACACCGCTTGAGCGAGCGCCGTATAGGTCACCTCGTCTGAGCGAAAAACACTTTATGTGACGTAATTGTTGGAAGAGCGTGTGTGATATACTCGCGAGTCGCGACCCAGCGAACGAGGTTGTTAGTGTTGCTTACATGTTGTGATTCAAGGATAGACTTTTTCCGGTTTGACGTCACCACTCGTTTTGGTGACGCAAGATTATTGTGACGTCATTTATATTAATATCAATATTTTTCAAATTATGACAAATTAGTACTTTTTCGCAAAAACGAATGCCAGAACCGTAATCAGGACACTCTTTTCCATCATTCCACATGTTTTTCCCAAGGTGTACTATTCCCTTTAATAGCTGTGTCTCGCGCCTGAACCGTCTATTTGCATCCCTCACCGCTCTCCAATTAAACTGTACGGATAGCACGCCACCGTTTGTATTTACATCGAGTCCGTGACACATATTTTGTCCGCCTTTCCGCCGGCTCGCCACGTGGCTAACCAGTCCATTCACACCCCGTCCCCTCTCCCTCATCAAAATCCTCCCCTCACTCCTCCCCTCATGGCAAATCCATTCCCCTGGGTCATTAGATCCCCGGCTGAGCCGTCCCTTGCTTTGTCCTTGCTGAGCGTCCCTTGCTGCCCGAGAAATCCACACCGCCCCGGATCATCCATCGAAGTACACGGACGTTAGGTATGTCGCAAAGTGGCAGACTTTGCGACATACCTAATATATATTGGGATATTGTTGCAGGCGGGGGAAGCGAGCAGCGGCCTTACTATGACAGGTGAAGCCAGGTTGATGCGTTGATAGCCGGCTTCCTGACTCCGGCCCGTGGCGTCCGTCTCGATACTCAATCAATCATCACTGCTCCATCAGCCCCGATGGGCGGACACCACTGTCGGTCTCAACGGGCAGGCACGACTTGTCCGGCGCGTACCCCCCGGCACCACTCCCCTTCTTTACGGGCCGCGTACTGCACTTCCTCTCTATACCCCTCCCGGGCATGTTACCAGGCGTCACTCCCCGGCGCAACTGTTTCTTGTTCTCTGATCACCTCTGTCTTTATCTCTTCGTTCTTCGGTCTATATCGGCCCGCCCTCCGGGGAGTACCCCTCCCCTGTCTGGAGTATGTGGCTGGTCTCTAGCTGGTATACTCGCGAGACGTCCCCGTCTACACCCCTGATGCCTTGGAGGTGACCTTGACCGTCTGGGCTGGTCTCTAGCCGGCCTGCTCGTGAGAAGTCCCCGTCTCCACCCCTAAAGCCTTGGAAGGTGACCTTGGCCGTCTTGGCTGGTCTGTAGCCAGCCTGCTCGCGAGAAGTCCCCGTCTCCACCCCTGATGCCTTGGAGGTGACCTTGGCCGTCTTGGCTGGTCTCTAGCCGGCCTGCTCGCGAGACGTCCCACGTCTCCACCTCTGATGCCTTGGAGGTGACCTTGGCCGTCTTGGGTGGTCCCTGGCTGGTCTGTTCGTGAGACGTCCCCGTCTCCACCCCTGATGCCTTGGAGGTGACCTTGGCCGTCTTGGCTGGTCTCTAGCCGGCCTGCTAGTGAGAGGTCCCCGTCTCCACCCCTGATGCCTTGGAGGTGACCTTGGCAGTATTGGCTGGTCTCTAGCCGGCCTGCTCGTGAGAGGCCCCCCGTCTTCACCCCTGATGCCTTGGAGGTGACCTTGGCCGTATTGGCTGGTCTCTAGCCGGCCTGCTCGTGAGACGTCCCCCGTCTCCACCCCTGATGCCTTGGAGGTGACCTTGGCCGTCTTGGGTGACCCCTGGCTGGTCTGTTCGTGAGACGTCCCCGTCTCCACCCCCTGATGCCGTTCCCGTCTCCACCCCTGATTCCTTGGAGGTGACCTTGCCCGTCTTGGGTGGTCCCTGGCCGGCCTGCTCGTGAGAGGTCCCCGTCTACACCCCTGATGCCTTGGAGGTGACCTTGCCCGTCTTGGGTGGTCCCTGTCCGGCCTGCTCGGCGAGACGTCCCCGTCTCCACCCCTGATGCCTTGGAGGTGACCTTGGCCGTCTTGGCTGGTCTCTAGCCGGCCTGCTCGCGAGAAGTCCCCGTCTCCATCCCTGATGCCTTGGAGGTGACCTTGGCCGTCTTGGGTGGTCTCTAGCCGGCCTGCTCGCGAGAGAAGTCCCCGTCTCCACCCCTGATGCCTTGGAGAGTGACCTTGGCCGTCTTGGGTGGTCCCTGGCTGGTCTGTCTGTCGTGAGGACGTCCCGTCTCCACCCTGATGCCTTGGAGGTGACCTTGGGCGTGTCTTGGGTGGGTCCCTGGCTGGTCTGTTCGTGAGACGTCCCCGTCTACACCCCTGATGCCTTGGGAGGTGACCTTGGCCGTCTTGGGTGGTCTCTAGCCGGCCCTGCTCGTGAGAGGTCCCCGTCTCCACCCCTGATACCTTGAAGGTGACCTTGGCCGTCTTGGGTGGTCCTGGCTGGTCTGTTCGTGGAGAAGTCCACGTCTCACCCCTGATGCCTTGGAGGTGACCTTGGCCGTATTGGCTGGTCTCTAGCCGGCCTGCTCGCGAGACGTCCCCGTCTCACACCCTGATGCCGTCCCCGTTTCCACCCCTGATGCCTTGGAGGTGACCTTGGCCGTCTTGGGTGGTCCCTGGCTGGTCTGTTCGCGAGACGTCTCCGTCTTCAGCAGGCCGGTGTTCTGAGTTTATGTGTAAACACTCAGAGGGCCAGTGTTTACCACGCGGTCTCCTCGTTTCTCCCCGGCTCCCTCCGGTGGGCGCGGCGTTCTGAGTTTTCACACCTCATTAACTGTGTGAAACTCAGAGGCCGGGCTGTAGCGTTGGAGCAGGGGTGGTGTATGTGTGTGTTGGGGAGGTATCCTGTGCGGTTCGCTTCGGACCCGGGGGGGGGGGGGGGATGAAGGAGGGAGACGGCCGGGATGGAGCATATGACGGGTGAGGGGAGGTGTGTTCTGTGCGCGTCGGCTTCCGACGAGACGGGGAGGAGGAGTGTGGGAGTGGGGAGGAAAGGTGAGGTGTCATGTTTCTTTTGACGGTCACCTTCATTTGACAAGGTCACCTTCGTGGCCACCGGTCGTGATCGTGGCCACCGGTCCCTCTTCCTCAGGACGTTGACAGAGTTTCGCCGCCCCCGCTTCTGGTCGGTATCCGGCACTTGGTTTTCCGGCAGTGGGATGGAGAGGAAAGGTGTGAAATGGCTCGCTGAGGGTGTGCTGTGGTGTGAGGGAGGGAGAGGCTCGCTGAGGTGCGCTGAGGGTGTGAGGGAGGAGAGCGCTGGCGTGTCTGTGGTGTAGGGAGGAGAGGCTCGCTGGCGTGTGCGTGGTGTGAGAGGAGGGAAAGGCTACGCTGGGGCTGTGCCTGTGGTGTGAGAGAGGGAGAAGGCTCGCTGGCGTGTCCTGAGGTGTGAGGGAGGGAGAGGCTCGCTGGCGTGTCCTGAGGTGGTGAGGGAGGGGAGAGGCTCGCTGGTGTGTGCTGAGGTGTGAGGGAGGGAGAGGCTCGCTGGAGCTGAGTCTGAGGTGTGGGGAGGGAGAGGCTCGCTGAGGTGTGCTGTGGTGTGAGGGAGAGGTAGGGCTCGCTGAGGTGTGCTGAGGTGTGAGGGGAGAGTTGGGCTCGCTGAGGTGTGCTGAGGTGTGAGGGAGGGAGAGGCTCGCTGGCGTGTGCTGAGGTGTGAGGGAGGGAAAGGCTCGCTGAGGTGTGCTGAGATGTGAGGGAGGAAGAGGCTCGCTGAGGTGTGCTGAGGTGTGAGGGAGAGAGAGGTGTCCACGGATCACGACCGGTGGTTTACAGCCGTGCTCCCGCGCAGATTTCAACGGGCTCCTGCCTGACCTGACGCGACTCCCGGTGCACTGTTTGTGGGACGCCTAAAGCGCCATCAGCGCGCGGCGGCGAGACGTGACGGCAGTCGTGACGGTTCGTGGTCTAGTGTAGTCTGGTGCTGTGTCCCTGTGTGTCGTGTGTCGCTGTGTCGTGTGTCGTGTACGGTGAGGTGCTGTCGGTGTGTCCGGTGTGTCGGTGTGTCGGTGTGTCGGTGGCGGTGTGTCGGTGTGTCGGTGTGTCGGTGTCGTGTGTCGGTGTGTAGGTCGGTGTCGTCGGTGTGTCGGTGTGTCGGTGTGGTCGGTGTGTCGGTGTGTCGGTGTGTCGTGTCTGTGTGTCGGTGTGTCGGTGTTCGTGTGTCGGTGTGTCGGTAGTGTCGTGTGGTGTGTCGGTGTGTCGGTGTGTCGGTGTGTCGGTTCGTGTCGTGTGTCGTGTGTCGGTTCTGTGTCGGTGTGTCGGTGTGTCGTGTTCGTGTGTACGGTGTGTCGGTGTGTCGGTGTGTCGGTTGTTCGGTGTGTCGGTGTGTCGGTGTGTCGGTGTGTCGTGTGTCGGTGTGTCGGTGTCGGTGTGTCGGTTGTGTCGTGTCGGTGTGTCGGTGTGTCGGTGTGTCCGGTGTGTCGGTGTGTCGGTGTGTCGGTGTGTCGGGTGTGTCGGTGTGTCGGTGTCGGTGTGTCGGTGTGTCGGTGTGTCGGTGTGTCGGTGTGTCGGTGTGTCGGTTGTGTCGGTGTGTCGGTGTGTCGGTAGTGTCGGTGTGTCGGTGTTGTCGGTGTGTCGGTGTGTCGGTGTGTCGTAGTGTGTCGGTGTGTCGGTGTGTCGGTTTGTGTCGGTGTGTCGGTGTGTCGGTTGTGTCGGTCGTGTGTCGGTGTGTCGGTGCTGTCGGTGTCGTCGTGTGACGGTGTGTCGGTGTGTCGGTGTGTCGGTGTGCGTTCGGTGTGTCGGTTCGTGTCGGTGTGTCGGTGCTGTCGGTGTGTCGGTGTCGGTGTGTCGGTGTGTCGGTGTGTCGTGTCGGTGTGTCGGTGTGTCGGTGTGTCGGTGGTGTGTCGGTGTGTCGGTGTCGTGTGTCGGTGTGTCGGTGTGTCGGTGTGTCGGTGCTGTCGGTTGTGTCGGTGTCGTGTCGGTGTGTCGTGTTCGTGTGTCGGTGTGTCGGTGTGTCGGTGTGTCGGTGTGTCGGTGTGTCGGTGTGTCGGTCGTTGTAGCGGTGTCGGTCGTTTGTCGGTGTGTCGGTGTGTCGGTGTGTCGTTGTGTCGGTGTGTCGGTGTTCGGTGTGTCGGTGTGTCGGTGGTCGGTGTCGGTGTGTCGGCTGTGTCGGTGTGCTCGGTGTGTCGGTGTTCGGTGTGTCGGTGTGTCGTGTGTGTCGGTGTGTCGGGCGTCGGTGTGTCGGTGTGTCGGGTCGTTGTCGGTGTGTCGTGTGTCGGTGTGTCGGTGTGTCGGTGTGTCGGTGTGTCGGTTTCGTGTCGGTTGTCGGTGTGTCGGTGTGTCGGTGTGTCTGTGTCGGTGTGATCGTGTGTCGGTGTGTCGGTGGTCGGTTGTCGGTGTGTCGGTGTGTCGGTGCGTGTCGGTTGTCGTGTTCGGTGTTCGGTGTGTCGTTGTCGTGTGTCGGTGTGGTTGTCGGTGTGTCGGTGTGTCGTCGGTGTGTCGTCGGCTGTGTCGGTGTGTCGGTGTGTCGGTTGTGTCGGTCGTGTCGGTGTGTCGTGTCGGTGTGTCGGTGTGTCGGGTGTCGGTGTGTCGGTGTGTCGGTGTGTCTGTGTCGGTGTGTCGGTGTGTCGGTGTGTCGGTGTGACGGTGTGTCGGTTGTGTCGTGTGTCGGTGTGTCGGTGTGTCGTGTGTCGGTGTGTCGGTGTGTCGGTGTGTCGGTGTGTCGGTGTGTCGGTGTGTCGTGTGTGGTCGTGGTCGGTGTGTCGGTGTGTCGGTGTTGTGTCGGGTGTGTCGGTGTGTCGGGTGAGTCGGTGTGTCGGTGTGTCGGTGTGTCGGTGTGTCGGTGTGAGTCGGTGTGTCGGTCGTGTCGGTGTAGTCGGTGTGTCAGGTGAGTCGGTGTGTCGAGGTGTCGTGTGTCGGTAGTCGTGTCGGTGTGTCGGTGTGTCGTGTGTCGGTGTGTCGGTGTGTCGGTGTGTCGGTGTGTTCGGTGTGTCGGTGTGTCGGTGTGTCGGTGTGTCGGGTGTAGGTGTGTCGGTGTGTCGGTGGTCGGAGTGTCGGTGTGTCGGTGTGTCGGTGTGTCGGTGTGTCCGGTGTTGTCGGTGTGTCGGTGTGTGGTGTCGGTGTGTCGGTGTGTCGGTGTGTCGTTGTGTCGGTGTGTCGGGTTGTGTCGGTGTGTCGGTGTGGTCGGTGTGTCGGTGTGTAGGTGTGTCGGTGTCGTCGGTGTGTCGGTGTGTCGGGTTGGGTGTCGGTGTGTCGGTGTGTCGGTGTGTCGGTGTGTCACGGTGTGTCGGTGTGTTCGGTGTGTCG
>JAXIVJ010004069.1:0-86853 GCA_036785665.1 Chirona hameri
CTCAGCGTGTATTACTCAGCGTGCATTACTCAGCGTGCATTACTCAGCGTGCATTACTCAGCGTGTATTACTCAGCGTGCATTACTCAGCGTGCATTACTCAACGTGCATTACTCAGCGTGCATTACTCAGCGTGCATTACTCAGCGTGCATTACTCAACGTGCATTACTCAGCGTGTTACTCAGCGTGCATTACTCAGCGTGCATTACTCAGCGTGTATTACTCAGCGCGCATTACTCAGCGTGCATTACTCAGCGCGCATTACTCAGCGTGTACTCAGCGTGGATTACTCAGCGTGTACTCAGCGTGCATTACTCAGCGTGTACTCAGCGTGCATTACTCAGCGTGCATTACTCAGCGTGCATTACTCAGCGTGTATACTCAGCGTGCATTACTCAGCGTGCATTACTCAGCGTGTACTCAGCGTGCATTACTCAGCGTGCATTACTCAGCGTGCATTACTCAGCGTACATTACTCAGCGTGCAATACTCAGCGTGCATTACACAGCGTGCATTACTCAGCGTGCATTAATCAGCGTGCATTACTCAGCGTGCATTACTCAGCGTGTATTACTCAAGCGTGGATTACTCAGCGTGTATTACTCAGCATGCATTACTCAGCGTTCATTACTCAGCGTGCATTACTCAGCGTGTACTCAGCGGGTATTACTCAGCGTGCATTACTCAGCGTGCATTTACTCAGCGTGCATTAATCAGCGTGTACTCAGCGTGTATTACTCAGCGCGCATTACTCAGCGTGCATTACTCAGCGCGCATTACTCAGCGTGTAACTCAGCGTGCGATTACTCAGCGTGTATTACTCAGCGTGTATTACTCAGCGTGCATTACTCAGGTCGTGTATTACTCAGCGTGTATTACTCAGCGTGGCATTACTCAGCGTGTTTTACTCAGCGTGCATTACTCAGCGTGGATTACTCAGCGTGCATTACTCAGCGTCCATTACTCAGCGTGCATTACTCAGCGTGCATTACTCAGCGTGCATTACTCAGCGTGCATTACTCAACGTGTATTACTCAGCGTGCATTACTCAGCGTGTACTCAGCGTGCATTACTCAGCGCGCATTACTCAGCATGTACTCAGCGTGCATTACTCAGCGTGCATTACTCAGCGTGCATTACTCAGCGTGCATTACTCAGCGTGCATTACTCAGCGTGGATTACTCAGCGTGCATTACTCAGCGTGTACTCAGCGTGCATTACTCAGCGTGTATTACTCAGCGTGTACTCAGCGTGCATTACTCAGCGTGCATTACTCAGCGTGTATTACTCAGCGTGTATTACTCAGCGTGCATTACTCAGCGTGTATTACTCAGCGTGCATTACTCAGCGTGGATTACTCAGCGTGGATTACTCAGCGTGCATTACTCAGCGTGCATTACTCAGCGTGCATTACTCAGCGTGCATTACTCAGCGTGCATTACTCAGCGTGCATTACTCAGCGTACATTACTCAGCGTCCATTACTCAGCGTGCATTACTCAGCGTACATTACTCAGCGTCCATTACTCAGCGTGCATTACTCAGCGTCCATTACTCAGCGTGCATTACTCAGCGTGCATTACTCAGCGTGCATTACTCAGCGTGCATTACTCAGCGTATTACTCAGCGTGCATTACTCAGCGTGTACTCAGCGTGCATTACTCAGCGTTCATTACTCAGCGTGTATTACTCAGCGTGTACTCAGCGTGCATTACTCAGCGTGTACTCAGCGTGCATTACTCAGCGTGTATTACTCAGCGTGCATTACTCAGCGTGTACTCAGCGTGCATTACTCAGCGTGTATTACTCAGCGTGCATTACTCAGCGTGTACTCAGCGTGCATTACTCAGCGTGTACTCAGCGTGCATATTACTCAGCGTGTATTACTCAGCGTGTATTACTCAGCGTGCATTACTCAGCGTGGATTACTCAGCGTGCATTACTCAGCGTGCATTACTCAGCGTGCATTACTCAGCGTGCATTACTCAGCGTGTATTACTCAGCGTGCATTACTCAGCGTGGATTACTCAGCGTGCATTACTCAGCGTGCATTACTCAGTGTGCATTACTCAGCGTGCATTACTCAGCGTGCATTACTCATCGTGCATTACTCAGCGTGCATTACTCAGCGTGCATTATTCAGCGTGCATTACTCAGCGTGCATTACTCAGCGTGCATTACTCAGCGTGCATTACTCAGCGTGTATTACTCAGCGTGGATTACTCAGCGTGTATTACTCAGCGTGCATTACTCAGCGTGCATTACTCAGCGTGCATTACTCAGCGTGCATTACTCAGCGTGCATTACTCAGCGTGCATTACTCAGCGTGGATTACTCAGCGTGCATTACTCAGCGTGCATTACTCAGCGTGCATTACTCAGCGTGTATTACTCAGCGTGCATTACTCAGCGTGCATTACTCAGCGTGCATTACTCAGCGTGCATTACTCAGCGTGCATTACTCAGCGTGCATTACTCAGCGTGCATTACTCAGCGTGCATTACTCAGCGTGCATTACTCAGCGTGTACTCAGCGTGCATTACTCAGCGTGCATTACTCAGCGTGTATTAATCAGCGTGTACTATTGTGTAAGCTGAATATTGAGCGAGGGTACCTGCGGGTTCTTCCATAAACAAAAATTACATCCCTGGGTGTAATCATTCAAACACATTAAGTTTTCCAATAGCTATTTGTATTTTATTATTAATACAACTTTCATGGTGGTGAGCTTTCATCATCACCATCAATGCAATGAGCGAATTCGAATTTCAAGAATGGCGGACATGCGCGTCAGTTCAAGGTGAGGAAATGAACTTGCGCGACATATTTAATATTTCCTTCTATAGCTCCTTCGCATGAATGTCGCAGGTGTTAGGACAACATTCGGCTATCTAGTCAATCAGGCCTGATTTAATGGCCAAAGTTATCTGCCAAATGCGCAGTGTGCGGATACCTTGAGGACAGGATTAGACGTGGGTTGCTATGAAGGGACGCAATGCGAATGGTTAAATACGCTGAGTAAATACGCAGTGTGCGGAGACCTTGAGGACAGGATTAGACGTGGGTTGCTATGGAGGGACGCAATGCGAATGGTTAAATACGCTGAGTAAATACGCAATGTGCGGAGACCTTGAGGACAGGATTAGACGTGGGTTGCTATGGAGGGACGCAATGCGAATGGTTAAATACGCTGAGTAAATACGCAATGTGCGGAGACCTTGAGGACAGGATTAGACGTGGGTTGCTATGGAGGGACGCAATGCGAATGGTTAAATACGCTGAGTAAATACGCAATGTGCGGAGACCTTGAGGACAGGATTAGACGTGGGTTGCTATGGAGGGACGCAATGCGAATGGTTAAATACGCTGAGTAAATGCGCAATGTGCGGAGACCTTGAGGACAGGATTAGACGTGGGTTGCTATGGAGGGACGCAATGCGAATGGTTAAATACGCTGAGTAAATACGCAGTGTGCGGAGACCTTGAGGACAGGATTAGACGTGGGTTGCTATGGAGGGACGCAATGCGAATGGTTAAATACGCTGAGTAAATACGCAATGTGCGGAGACCTTGAGGGCAGGATTAGACGTGGGTTGCTATGGAGGGACGCAATGCGAATGGTTAAATACGCTGAGTAAATACGCAATGTGCGGAGACCTTGAGGACAGGATTAGACGTGGGTTGCTATGGAGGGACGCAATGCGAATGGTTAAATACGCTGAGTAAATACGCAGTGTGCGGAGACCTTGAGGACAGGATTAGACGTGGGTTGCTATGGAGGGACGCAATGCGAATGGTTAAATACGCTGAGTAAATGCGCAATGTGCGGAGACCTTGAGGACAGGATTAGACGTGGGTTGCTATGGAGGGACGCAATGCGAATGGTTAAATACGCTGAGTAAATACGCAGTGTGCGGAGACCTTGAGGACAGGATTAGACGTGGGTTGCTATGGAGGGACGCAATGCGAATGGTTAAATACGCTGAGTAAATACGCAGTGTGCGGAGACCTTGAGGACAGGATTAGACGTGGGTTGCTATGGAGGGACGCAATGCGAATGGTTAAATACACTGAGTAAATACGCAATGTGCGGAGACCTTGAGGACAGGATTAGACGTGGGTTGCTATGGAGGGACGCAATGCGAATGGTTAAATACGCTGAGTAAATACGCAGTGTGCGGAGACCTTGAGGACAGGATTAGACGTGGGTTGCTATGGAGGGACGCAATGCGAATGGTTAAATACGCTGAGTAAATACGCAATGTGCGGAGACCTTGAGGACAGGATTAGCCGTGGGTTGCTATGGAGGGACGCAATGCGAATGGTTAAATACGCTGAGTAAATACGCAATGTGCGGAGACCTTGAGGACAGGATTAGACGTGGGTTGCTATGGAGGGACGCAATGCGAATGGTTAAATACGCTGAGTAAATGCGCAATGTGCGGAGACCTTGAGGACAGGATTAGACGTGGGTTGCTATGGAGGGACGCAATGCGAATGGTTAAATACGCTGAGTAAATACGCAGTGTGCGGAGACCTTGAGGACAGGATTAGACGTGGGTTGCTATGGAGGGACGCAATGCGAATGGTTAAATACGCTGAGTAAATACGCAATGTGCGGAGACCTTGAGGACAGGATTAGACGTGGGTTGCTATGGAGGGACGCAATGCGAATGGTTAAATACGCTGAGTAAATACGCAGTGTGCGGAGACCTTGAGGACAGGATTAGACGTGGGTTGCTATGGAGGGACGCAATGCGAATGGTTAAATACGCTGAGTAAATGCGCAATGTGCGGAGACCTTGAGGACAGGATTAGACGTGGGTTGCTATGGAGGGACGCAATGCGAATGGTTAAATACGCTGAGTAAATACGCAGTGTGCGGAGACCTTGAGGACAGGATTAGACGTGGGTTGCTATGGAGGGACGCAATGCGAATGGTTAAATACGCTGAGTAAATACACAATGTGCGGAGACCTTGAGGACAGGATTAGACGTGGGTTGCTATGGAGGGACGCAATGCGAATGGTTAAATACGCTGAGTAAATACGCAGTGTGCGGAGACCTTGAGGACAAGATTAGACGTGGGTTGCTATGGAGGGACGCAATGCGAATGGTTAAATACGCTGAGTAAATACGCAATGTGCGGAGACCTTGAGGACAGGATTAGACGTGGGTTGCTATGGAGGGACGCAATGCGAATGGTTAAATACGCTGAGTAAATACGCAGTGTGCGGAGACCTTGAGGACAGGATTAGACGTGGGTTGCTATGGAGGGACGCAATGCGAATGGTTAAATACGCTGAGTAAATACGCAGTGTGCGGAGACCTTGAGGACAGGATTAGACGTGGGTTGCTATGGAGGGACGCAATGCGAATGGTTAAATACGCTGAGTAAATACGCAATGTGCGGAGACCTTGAGGACAGGATTAGACGTGGGTTGCTATGGAGGGAAGCAATGCGAATGGTTAAATACGCTGAGTAAATACGCAATGTGCGGAGACCTTGAGGACAGGATTAGACGTGGGTTGCTATGGAGGGACGCAATGCGAATGGTTAAATACGCTGAGTAAATACGCAATGTGCGGAGACCTTGAGGACAGGATTAGACGTGGGTTGCTATGGAGGGACGCAATGCGAATGTAGTGCGAGTGGAAGAACAGGGTCAAAACAACCATAAAACTAGTTCATTTATTTACGCCAATATGTTCCCTTCCCTGAACAAAACTTATCGTCTGCTACGCGAAGATAAGTTTCCTTCAGGTGAAAAAGCATATTCGAAAACGCGCTCACATAGCACAATAAATTAGTACACCAACACGGACCTCAGCCACCATAGTTCACTTTTGAACCTCCCCAGCTGTTTCCTGGCTTGTCACAAATTATTCAATTGCCAAACACCTCCAAATGCAACAACATTTGTTCTCAGTCTTGGGCGTTCGATTCGGCTCGATTCCAAAACAAATCTAAGGAGTCCGCGCCAGAGAAAGGTCAACTTGAATTATTCAGTAGCTTCCAGGACTAGCGGGTCTCCCCAGATAATTATACACTTGCTGGACTATCTTGTTTTTTAAGACTACCCAGAGGCTTCCCCGGCAAACCACCACGACTAGCGGGACTTCCTGCAGCGACTTTCCCGCAGAAAACCACCACTTGCTGGGTATAACGCCGTGCGTAGGGCTGTAAAGCAGAAGTCGCTGCGGTATAACCATTAGATCAGAGTATTACTGCGTTGAGCCAGAATTCAGCCCACTCTGGCCTTGATGCTGCTGGATCTCCCTTTGTTGGCTGACTTAATGACCCGGGCTATTCTTGACCATGACATACCGTGGGCGAACATGACATTCAACATGAAATACGCGATGCGTGAACAGTCGCGTGGGCTTGGTTGAGCCCTATTCATTAATCAAGTGATGCCGCGTTTCTTCTGTACGTTACTATGCTGCGTGCCAAGTGCACCCTCGTCGATTTTATCTGCATCTTGAGCTGCTCGCTGTATACGTAGAGGCCCTGGAGGAGCGGGGGCCGGGGGTGCTGTTGTACTGCGGGGTCGGTGACGAGAGAAGGGTGCTGATGTCTGTTTGGGGCCGTCGTGCTGAAATGTAAGTCGCAGACTCTTGCTGGCGGTGCTGTGTGCAGGGTCTGCTGGGCTGTGTGCAGGGTCTGCTGGGTAGTGTACAGGGTCTGCTGGGCTGTGTGCAGGGTCTGCTGGGCTGTGTGCAGGGTCTGCTGGGCTGTGTGCAGGGTCTGCTGGGTTGTGTGCAGGGTCTGCTGGGTTGTGTGCAGGGTCTGCTGGGTTGTGTACAGGGTCTGCTGGGTTGTGTGCAGGGTCTGCTGGGTTGTGTGCAGGGTCTGCTGGGTTGTGTGCAGGGTCTGCTGGGTTGTGTGCAGGGTCTGTTGGGCTGTGTGCAGGGTCTGCTGGGCTGTGTGCAGGGTCTGCTGGGCTGTGTGCAGGGTCTGCTGGGTTGTGTGCAGGGTCTGCTGGGTTGTGTGCAGGGTCTGCTGGGCTGTGTGCAGGGTCTGTTGGGCTGTGTGCAGGGTCTGCTGGGCTGTGTGCAGGGTCTGCTGGGCTGTGTGCAGGGTCTGCTGGGCTGTGTGCAGGGTCTGCTGGATTGTGTACAGGGTCTGTTGGGCTGTGTGCAGGGTCTGCTGGGTTGTGTACAGGGTCTGCTGGGTTGTGTGCAGGGTCTGCTGGGTTGTGTACAGGGTCTGCTGGGCTGTGTGCAGGGTCTGCTGGGTTGTGTGCAGGGTCTGCTGGGCTGTGTGCAGGGTCTGCTGGGCTGTGTGCAGGGTCTGCTGGGCTGTGTGCAGGGTCTGCTGGGCTGTGTGCAGGGTCTGCTGGGCTGTGTGCAGGGTCTGCTGGGCTGTGTACAGGGTCTGCTGGGTTGTGTACAGGGTCTGCTGGGCTGTGTGCAGGGTCTGCTGGGCTGTGTGCAGGGTCTGCTGGGTTGTGTGCAGGGTCTGCTGGGTTGTGTACAGGGTCTGCTGGGCTGTGTGCAGGGTCTGCTGGGTTGTGTGCAGGGTCTGCTGGGCTGTGTGCAGGGTCTGCTGGGTTGTGTGCAGGGTCTGCTGGGCTGTGTGCAGGGTCTGCTGGGCTGTGTGCAGGGTCTGCTGGGCTGTGTGCAGGGTCTGCTGGGCTGTGTACAGGGTCTGCTGGGTTGTGTACAGGGTCTGCTGGGCTGTGTGCAGGGTCTGCTGGGCTGTGTGCAGGGTCTGCTGGGTTGTGTGCAGGGTCTGCTGGGTTGTGTACAGGGTCTGCTGGGCTGTGTGCAGGGTCTGCTGGGTTGTGTGCAGGGTCTGCTGGGCTGTGTGCAGGGTCTGCTGGGCTGTGTGCAGGGTCTGCGGTGCAGTGTACAGGGTCTGCTGGGTTGTGTGCAGGGTCTGCTGGGCTGTGTGCAGGGTCTGCTGGGCTGTGTGCAGGGTCTGCGGTGCAGTGTACAGGGTCTGCTGGGTTGTGTGCAGGGTCTGCTGGGTTGTGTACAGGGTCTGCTGGGCTGTGTGCAGGGTCTGCTGGGCTGTGTGCAGGGTCTGCTGGGTTGTGTGCAGGGTCTGCTGGGTTGTGTACAGGGTCTGCTGGGCTGTGTGCAGGGTCTGCTGGGTTGTGTGCAGGGTCTGCTGGGCTGTGTGCAGGGTCTGCTGGGTTGTGTGCAGGGTCTGCTGCCCAGACAGTGCGGACCTGGGCAGCCCTGCAAGCCAGTGGGCGGTCCACCTCGGCAAGCCAGGTGTCATGGCAGCAGCAGCAGCAGCAGCAGCAGCAGCAGCAGCGGCGGCGGCGGCGGCGGCGGCGGCGGCGGCGGCGGCGGCGGCGGCGGCGGCGGCGGCGGCGGCGGCGGCGGCGGCGGCGGCGGCGGCGGCGGCGGCGGCGGCGGCGGCGGCGGCGGCGGCGGCGGCAGCAGCAGCAGCAGCAGCAGCGGCAGCAGCAGCAGCAGCAGCAGCAGCAGCAGCAGCAGCAGCAGCAGCAGCAGCAGCAGCAGCAGCAGCAGCAGCAGCAGCAGCAGCAGCAGCAGCAGGCGGCGGCGGCGGCGGCAGTGGTAACCGGCCGGCCATAGACTATGTTGGTGTTGGCCCAAGCCACCGGAATGCCCCCGCCCAACTGCCGATGCCGCGTGGTCGGATCATTGTTATTTGTTACCGACGGCGGCGACGCGGCGGCGGCCAGTGGCCTGCACCCTGCTGCTGCTGCTACCGACGCTGATGCTCCTGACACTGGGTTGGTTAGAAAGCTAGACGGGGACAATCGCGCCTCATGGTTCACCGCGGAGATCAATAGATACATGCAAGACTACTACTAATCAAGTGGAATATCGATACAGAAAGGGCGATTGCCTGTAATGGGACATCTAATATTTGCAAATTTGATGAAGTAGAATGTTTTTTTCTGTAATTTTGGTAATCTGAGTTTTGCATGTCTGTGTTTGTTACTCGACTATTCAAACCGAGCTTGGAGAAAATAAAGCCCTTGGTTCCACCCGCGTTTTTAATAGTGCTTTCCCTAAACTAGTTTCCTGTGCATTTCGCCAATGCCTTTATGAAGCTCAGCAAATATCGTACCCATCCGAATCGTAGTCACACATTGTATTTGACAGCCTCTTCCTATTGAAACACGCTCGGACTCAGCAAGCTAAACTCCCCACCAATTCCGGGCTGTGTACGCTCGTCCATTTAAACGTCGGTCATTGGGGGCTGGGAGCACCTTTGAAGAGGCCAGATAGATTGTCAGCGCTCACTGCTCCGTCAGATGAAATATTGATCATCCTGCCATAACGACAGATGATATTGATCGTCCTGTCATAACGGCGAATTAATTTATGGATAACTGTTTGCCGATGGCTGCTTGTGTGGCAGAATGCATTCTCTCGGAGGCTGCAACAAAATGTATAACCTGTTTAATGATTATTAGGCCTGCTTACATAGCATAAACAGACTCAATTCCTAGGAAAATAATTTCCTAGGAATTGAGACTTTTTAGTTTTTTCTAATGAAATTTCACTAGCCTCAATTTTTTGTTTTTTTATACATTTAGTCCGAATGTTTTTGAATGGATGGATTTTCGAGGCCAGGCCCCGCGCTAAGCATAGCTTGTTGCGCAGGCCCAGATACCACCATTCGATCAAACAATTCCTGGCGTCCGGCAGAATTTTAGAAGCGAAAGTTTTACGTGCCCGACATACCTGGACACGGTCCGCCCCGCCCTCTGACGTCACCTGACCTTGAGTGCGACCGCTGCCACCGGCCACAGGCCATCCCAGTCAGGGGCAAATAGAGAGCGCCGAAGCTACTCGAACCCTGGCTGCCACTACCGGGTGAGGTCAGAAGCCCGGCGCTCTCCCAATTGAGCTACAGGGGCGGAAGATTAGTTTAGTCAGTTTAAAAACTGCTGTTTGAGCACGAGAATTCACAAAGGTACTCTTGCATATGCTATGTTTAATCTTGTTTGACCTACTCGCAAGTTAGATAGCATGTGTTACATGTTATTGAATGACTTTTGGAGCAAAAAAAAACTATGTTCCTGGATGGATGAATGTTCGGTGTTTCGTGCTTATATTTCTCCAGAATATGCCTGAATGTCTCAATTCCTAACAATAATCTAGTAACTAGCTTATCACCTCGGTCTTAACCTGTTGTGCTACCAAATCCTGAGATCGTGGATGTGTCGCCGAATCTGATTGGTCGCTGCTTAATGCTTCATCCAATCAGTTCCAATCTGGCTTCAGCGTGACGACATAAAGCGCTCCCGCTAGCAATATAATTGTGAAGATGGCGCTAGTGCTGCTCATGCCACACCGTTATTGAAATTATTGAAATGGTTTTATTTGTGAGTTATTATGACCTTGTTCCAATGACGTATTACGAATGGGAGTTTGTGTGCGTTTACTAATCTCGTGTTTATCATTATTATTCAGGTTTTACGTGTTAATATAGCGGCACCATAGACAAAGGCGGTTTTTCGTAGTGTTTCCTCGAGATCAATGCGCAGCATTCAACTACACGCGTAAGAAAGTAGATATTCAAATCTAGTGAAATTTCACTAGAAAAAAACTAAAAAGTCTCCATTCCTAGGAAAATATTTTCCTAGGAATATTTGTTAGATTAATTTAGGGGTGGTTACGAGCGAGCGCGAAGAGCTCGCGAGGCCTCACTGAATACGGAATTTTTCACATATTAGCAACCCACCCGACCCGGCCCGACCCGGCCCGACCCGGCCCGACCGGCCCGGCCCGACCCGACCCGACCCGGCCCGACCGTAACGCTTTTGAGGAGCTTATATCTTTGGAATCCCGCATCCGATTGACAATCGGTCTTCGCCATCTGATAGCCCCATGCAATCAATTATGTTATTGCCATGTTTCGTCTCACGCGAAGGTCAGCATGGCGCGTGGTACGCGCCGCGTCAGGGGTGTCAGAAAACGTTATCTTGCTATAGCTGAGAAACGGCTGGACCGATTAAGCCGAAATTTGGTGTGTGGTATGTTCTTCACCCTTCAGACATCCGCTGGTAAAACAAGAAATACAAAATAACACAATTTAATCACAATGCATTAGGTTTTACATTAGGGTTTTTGGTATCGACAAAAGTATAATTCATAAACCCACGACCACTGCTATTCGAAATGTTGGGCGCTACATGGACGATATTGTGTGTCTCGTTACCACTGCAATTCTAAATCTGGAACACTAGGTGAGCTGGCGACTGCTATTTTAAAACTCAAGCCGTCTGATCAGTTTTCCAGCCCGATCGATTCCATACATGTCACGTACTATAGAGCACGTGACTGCATCTCGAGCCACTATGCCGTTACATGACACACCCTCACACACGTTATATGACACCCGAAGCAGACATATTGCGCCATACCACACACCCTAATGCAAAGGAATATTTACCAGATCACCTCCTGAGAGCCGTGGTTTGGCGGACTGGGAGGCTGGAGACTGGAGGCTGGAGACTGGAGACTGGAGACTGGAGACTGGAGGCTGGAGACTGGAGGCTGGAGACTGGAGGTTGGAGGCTGGAGGCTGGAGGCTGGAGGCTGGAGGCTGGAGACTGGAGACTGGAGGCTGGAGGCTGGAGGCTGGAGGCTGGAGGCTGGAGACTGGAGGCTGGAGGCTGGAGGCTGGAGGCTGGAGGCTGGAGGCTGGAGGCTGGAGGCTGGAGGCTGGAGACTGGATGCTGGAGGCTGGAGGCTGGAGGCTGGAGGCTGGAGGCTGGAGGCTGGAGGCTGGAGGCTGGAGGCTGGAGGCTGGAGGCTGGAGACAGGAGACTGGAGGCTGGAGGCTGGAGGCTGGAGGCTGGAGGCTGGAGGCTGGAGGCTGGAGACTGGAGGCTGGAGACTGGAGGCTGGAGACTGGAGGCTGGAGACTGGAGGCTGGAGGCTGGAGACTGGAGACTGGAGGCTGGAGACTGGAGACTGGAGGCTGGAGACTGGAGGCTGGAGGCTGGAGGCTGGAGGCTGGAGGCTGGAGGCTGGAGGCTGGAGGCTGGAGGCTGGAGGCTGGAGGCTGGAGGCTGGAGGCTGGAGGCTGGAGGCTGGATGCTGGAGGCTGGAGGCTGGAGGCTGGAGGCTGGAGACTGGAGACTAGAGACTGGAAGCTGGAGGCTGGAGACTGGAGACTGGAGACTGGAGACTGGAGACTGGAGACTGGAGACTGGAGACTGGAGGCTGGAGACTGGAGGCTGGAGGCTGGAGGCTGGAGGCTGGAGGCTGGAGGCTGGAGAC
This sequence comes from Chirona hameri, assembly GCA_036785665.1. Classification (NCBI taxonomy): domain Eukaryota; kingdom Metazoa; phylum Arthropoda; class Thecostraca; order Balanomorpha; family Balanidae; genus Chirona; species Chirona hameri. The sequence goes on from JAXIVJ010004069.1 coordinate 12,218, forward strand.
TGGAGACTAGAGACTGGAGACTGGAGACTGGAGACTGGAGACTGGGGACTGGAGACTGGAGACTGGAGGCTGGAGACTGGAGGCTGGACCGACCAACCCCACATGGACATCTCTGACGCTTTAGCCAATATTGGGGATCATTTCTGAAATTAAGTGCTCGGTCTGAAATTAAGTGCTCGGTCTAACTTTCCGGGCCGTCTAAAACGAGCCTGAATCCAATTAAGCTTTTAATATCGGATCACTGAACAGGATGGAATCCAATTAATCCCGCCCAGTATCGAGGCAAAGTGCTGCAGAAGAGTCGTGACTCCCGTGCTCGACCGGCCCTCTACAGGAAAAACTTCCCTCCGTGTAATTTGAGGATAACTAGAGGCAAACTAGTGCATTTGTTTCGTTTGAGATTCAAAACAAGAGATATATCTCGTTTTGAAAGGAGCGATACCACGACAAAGAGCTTTGCAATTTATACCCATCACGGAATTAAACCCAAAGTCAAACCTAAAGAATGAAAGAAATAAAGGCAGACAAAATGTATCTATCGGTAGATTTAACTAGTCCAGATACAAATATGACATAGGATAAGACATATTTCTTCAGAAATAGCGTCCCAAGCGTCTCGTCCAACAAATTTATATCGGGATTCGTCATAATGAAAACGCTGTGTTATGTGGACCTGTAACCAAGCTCTGAGTAAATACCAATCGTGAGATGCCAAACACTTTACGACACTTTACCTCATTGCCACTGATCTCCCTCCCATCCGAATGCCAACAGACTCCTGGTCGACATCCACGTCAGCGGGTCAAACACTACACCGCCACCACTGCTGCGCCGTCCGATCCAGTGCCAGACTCCTGGTCGACATCCACGTCAGCGGGTCAAACACTACACCGCCACCACTGCTGCGCCGTCCGATCGAGTGCCAGACTCCTGGTCGCCATCCACGTCAGCAGGTCAAACACTACACCGCCACCACTGCTGCGCCGTCCGATCGAGTGCCAGACTCCTGGTCGCCATCCACGTCAGCAGGTCAAACACTACACCGCCACCACTGCTGCGCCGTCCGATCGAGTGCTCTGGACCGCTGCACTGCTCTGTGCGTGCGGACGTGCGTGCGTGCGTGCGTTAAATTAGGCCGCTTAACTTTGAGTTGAATTGCCCCGTCACGCCTCGTATGCCGGGACATTCTGCAGGGAGGACGGCGGTTGTTTTAACGAACGGAGCTGGGAGAGAGGGAGAGAGGGACAGAGAGGGACAGAAAGGGACATAGAGGGACAGAGAGGGACAGAGAGGGACAGAGAGAGACAGAGAGGGACAGAGAGGGACAGAGAGGGACAGAGAGGGACAGAGAGGGACAGAGAGGGACAGAGAGGGACTGCGGCGATGGCGACGTGTCAATAATGATGATGCTGGGCCGATGATGGCGACGTGTCAATAATGATGATGCTGAGCCGATGATGGCGACGTGTCAAGAAGGATGATGCTGGGCCGATGATGGCGACGTGTCAAGAAGGATGATGCTGGGCCGATGGTGGCGACGTGTCAAGGATGATGATGCTGAGCCGATAATGGCGCGCTAGGACTGAGGATGGTTCAGAGTACAAGGCGAGTGTCCCTCTCTCACCGTATCTACTCAGCTCGAACGTACACTAATCTTGGTATGAAGGGAACATTTTGAGTCAACTTTGTGTAAACCCACCGAATCGTGTGATAAGCACAGCCCTGTCACTGGTATTCTGTTCCTCTGCTTTCGCTGAAATTGCAGAACAAAAGCATGTTGGCCGTGAGCGGGTAACGGTGATCGACTCACTGGTTATCGACCGCGGCAGTGTCACTGTGTCAGTGACCGCGACAGTGTCACTATGTTGTCCGGTCCCCTGTCGTCCGGCCCTGTACTGACCAGCATAGTGTCTAGTGTAACACGGACACAGCACTCTCCAGGCTAAGCTTTGTAGACGGGCAGTGCGACGTTTAAAACAACGGAATGGCAATAGATCAGACAGTGGAAATTCATTGTAGCCACTAGTCAAGTACCAGTCTATGTCAAACAGCACGTCTAGGTATGATAAAGAGCTGTACAAATTGTATGCAGTGTGTGTCATCGCTTGGCACTAGACCGTCCTAAAAGAATGAGTTCAAATTAATTTGTGATGCAGACGCGGATGATGCTTGTTGTCCTCTGATGTTGCTCTTTCATCTGCATTAGGGATTGACAAATGAAAGGTATTTAACGCCCCCGTTGTTTTTTTTAGCATGATCTGTCTGGTCCAGGTGCTATCGTTTGAAATTACGAGTCAAATTACTGCATATTAGTAGCAATATGCTACTTGGTGTGATGTCAATTTGTATAACGTCACTTTGTATTAGTGCAGCAATTAAATAAATTCGATGGCGGTAGTATTTAAATGTTCATATATTATAGCTTTAAATATTTTGTGCCGAAATATGAAGTTGATAGGAAGTTGTTCACACGCACACGCACACGCACACGCACACGCACACGCACACGCACACGCACACGCACACGCACACGCACACGCACACGCACACGCACACGCACACGCACACGCACACGCATACATGTAATTTCATAGACCGAAATAAAGCAGCATTTGTTTGCCACGCCGCCACCATGGATCGGTGAGTGACAAGAAGTGATGCCTCGCCCGATCACAAGGCCGCATGGAACAGTGCGTTGACAAACAATGCAATAACAATGTTTCGCAATCTCAAGAAAGAAAATTAAGAAAGACATAAGCAAATGACGGAAGGGGAGGACAGTGTTAAGAATTGTCAAAATGGTTGAATATTGTAAAACAAGGCGGCAGTAGTTATTGTTGAGTGTTGATACATGCAAATAACTGCCCCTTTAGTGAGACTAACTTAGCAGTTTCTCACACTCATCCAGGTTTAGTTACGGTTCACAATCGCACAAGTCGAGGGCTGACCGTGGTCATAGTCAATGCAATTTCAAATGTTGACTGCGAGGAAGACCAGCCAAACTACACCGGGCCTGTTGCCAGTTGGCTGCTATGGGCCAGCGCGGCATGTTAGGGTGAAATCAATACCTGAATATTAATGACACAACTGTTAAAGGGAATGTTTCACCTTTGTATTGGTTTTGAACTGCGATAGCCATTATCTTTGGCCGTTATTAAAATATCGAAAATACTAAGGTCATTTTCCCCAAAAATTACCCGTTTTTAAGCAATTTAATTTATAGTTTGCAAAATGGGGTAAGGGACATATTGATTTCTTCTACTTCACCAATTGCTTCATAAATAGCAATGCTTCACAAATTGAAAATGACTTGAGTTATAGTGGGTGTCAGGGACACACTGTCATGCACATTGCACAGGCATACAGGTATGTATGTATGTATGTATGTAGGTATGTATATATTTTTACACGCATTTGTAGTTTGTACGACTCTATAGCAATATGTACAGAAAATTCCGTAACAGGCGTTCATTAGTGCTTATCAACAAAGCAAATTTATAAGTAGGTTAAGTCGGTATAGTTTTTCAAATTAACTCTTAGCGTGGAAAGGTAAGGCCAGGTTTCTAGACACAATATTATTTTACAGGTTAGGTCCCAGGCAAGCAGATGTGATTTTTTGTTGTTGAAAACACGATATTTAAAGCACACAATATTTTTGTATATACAATAATTAGCATGATCTGCTCTCTCGGCAGATCAGAGCTCAGCTGCGGCCTATACAGCTCGGCGTGGCCACAAGAAACGGCTGTGAGGCAGCAGTGCATGCTGTCAGAGCATATGTGCACGAGTATGAAGCGGCCGTTGACAACAGAGTACTCGTGAAGTTGGACGTCTCCAATGCGTTTAACTCCGCACGCAGAGACGCAATGCTGGAGGCTGTACGAGCTAGGGCACCTGCCATCTATCCACTCGTATGGCAAGGCTACCACGACGCAGCACCCCTCTTCATCGGAGAAAGCAAAATCTTGTCCCAAACGGGGATTCAGCAGGGGGACCCACTAAGTTCTCTGCTGTTCTCGCTAGCAGTGGACCCTGCCGCCAGAGCCGCAGACACAGACATCAACGTCTGGTACTTAGACGACGGTACACTGGCGGGTCCAATGCCACACGTCATCTCCAGCATCCAACCAATCAAGGCAGAAATGGACAAAGTGGGTCTCAGCATTAATGCAACAAAGTGTGAGGTTACTTTCCTAGGAGAAGACACACATCAGGATAAACCCAACGCTCTGCAGCAGCTCCACAACGTCCTTCCCGACATCCGGGAAGTTTCCATGGACGAGTTAGAGCTGCTTGGCGCGCCCATCCACGATCCTCAGATAAGAGGCAGGCTACTACTTGGACAACATATGGTAGAAAAGCTTGTCAGACGTCTTAAGGCTCTGGTTGAGGCACATCAGGCGTTCTTCCTACTTAAGATTACGTGACTCTCCCTCGCCTCCTGCATCTTCTGCGCAGTTCTCCGGCCTACCGTCACCCTGCACTGCTCACGAGGATCGACGAAGCCGTTCGCCGTGGCGTGGAGACCATCACGAACGTCCAACTACATGGTGATGCTTGGCGGCAGGCGACGCTGCCCGTTAGCCTCGGTGGGCTTGGTGTGAGGATGACGGCTGATCTTGCCCTGCCTGCTCACCTCGCATCACATGTAGCGTCAGCTGACACGATAGTGAACATCAACGGCTCCGTCGCTACTCGTGTTAGCGAGGCCACACGTCATCTCATCGCTGAATGGGAACGACGCACATGCCTGACGCCGCCGGAAGAGCCTAGGCAGCGGCACCAACGTGAGTGGGATCGTGCAGGGGCAGGAGCAATCAGCAAGCAGCTGTTGGAAAACAGCACGGTAGAAGTGGACCGGGCCCGACTCCGAGCCGCTGCGCAGCCGCACTCCGGCGCCTGGCTAAACGCCTTCCCAGCCGCCTACGTTGGCACACTGCTAGACTCCGACACACTGCGGACGGCAGTCGCCCTGCGGGTTGGCGCAGAGATATGTGCTCCTCACCGCTGCCGCTGCGGATTCGATATTGATGAGCGTGGCCTGCACGGTCTCTGCTGCCAACTGAGCGCCGGGCGCTTCCCGCGTCATGCGGAGCTGAACAATGTAATTAAGCGCGGGCTGGCGACCGCTGGCATGCCAGCGGTTCTAGAGCCGGCTGGTTTGGACCGCGGGGATGGACGGCGCCCGGACGGCATCACAACCTTCCCCTACACAGAAGGCAAGTGCCTCGTCTGGGACGCCACCTGCGTCGACACCTTCTGCGCCTCGTCAGTCACCGCGTCCGCAGCACGGGCGAGCGCTGCTGCAACCGCCGCCGAAGGGCGCAAACGCCGGCGATATGCCGATATAAGCCGGCGCTATTTGTTTCGACCTGTCGCCGTTGAGACGTCCGGTGCGCTCGGCCCGGACAGTCACTCCTTCTTAAAGGGATTATACGGGTTTTCCCAGAATAATTCAGTTACATAGTAAAACGTACTTATAAAGGTGGTAGAAGTCCCACGGTAGCCACATTTTTTCTGGAAATGACCTCTTCTGCACGTAAGGACAATCGAAAGTGCGCGGTGATGCCACCGCGTATTTTCTGCAGGACCGGCTGAGGCAGAGCCAGTCATCTCTTTTATGCTAATAAAAACACCTCACGTATGGCATATTTCCGGTAAAATAAGCAATATTTGAAAGAAAATAAACTTGTTTTGTTCCAACGACAGCAGCAGTTACCTAGTTTTCCCATAACATTCTATATTTTTCATGAATTTTCATGCCAAAAAAATAATACGCCACCACCAAATTCTCAACGCTAAAGGCCAGAGAAAAGAAAACCACAAAAAAACACAAAACCTCAACGAACAGTGTGTAGTAATACAAAGTCCCGTCAGTTTTGAATTGCATAATAATTTTGTGATCCAGTGTAGGACTTTCAGATAATTCAAAACGCTAAAATTGATCTTAAGATAAAAGTGGTGGACAGTAGTGCCGATCAAGTACTCGTTATCTGATACTAGTCTCGAAAAACGCCCAAGTTTAACGCTGATAATTTCTGAAATAATGGACTAAATGAGCATTGAGGTCCCTGTTATATGTCTTAAACGTGTTTAAAGCTCATACAACTGCAAAAGAGTGCATTTACTTTCAGGACGGAAACCCGTATAATCCCTTTAACCCTATTTGTAACAGGGGGGGCGGATTCCGCCCCCCCCCCCTCATGTTTTTCGCAGATATCTCCAGAACGGCGGGGAGCAGGCTCATGAAATTTTGGGACTTTTCATAGAATTGAACACCGCATTTGGAGTTAAAATTTTGAGTTCTTAACCTGAACAGAGGCGGTTCCAGGGCACAGTTTTGGGTGGGTTCGGAAGCGACACTTGGCGAAAATACGGAAATGCGATCTTCACGGTTTCTTCCTAACTTCCTCAAGTATGAAGGAGTTACATCGGTTTACGGTGATTGCAAAAAGTGCAAATTAGTTGATGTTATTGAAATATCATAAAAATTGCATGGCAGAGGCGGTTGCAGGGGCTTGAAAAGGGGGGGGTTCCAGGAAGTATTCAATGCTTGGCGGGAAGCCAATAGAGCGATGTAAGGGACATTTATAGCTATCAAGATGTAAAAGATAGCTTCTGCTTCCATTATTTGCATAATTTATTACATATAGAGTTTCAGGGGCGTGTTCAGGCACATGAAAAGGGGGGTGACTGACATGGTGATGACGATATGCCAGCGATAACGGCGCAATAAACGTTTAGCTTCTAATGATATATGCACATATGAGGCCAGAAAAGGGGATACAGTCATTTTTTTGCAGAGGCGCGCTCAGGAATGGAAAAAAGGGGTCATATTATTGCAAGGAAACTAAGAGGCATGGGCGTACAATGACATAACATACTGCAGTTTTCGGATGAAACACGCACCACAGGCTACTCTACGAACGATTATAAGATAATAGGCGAGTCCAGGTAGGGTAAAAAGGGAGGTAAGCAATGTTAATTGAAGTTGTAAGTGAAATAGTCACTGTTGACTAGTTAGTATCATAATAGCGGATAATATACTTATCAAAAGGTCTTGCACCGCCCCAGTTTGGATCCTGGATACGCCTATGATGAAGTACAACATGCAAAAAGGAACTATCTACGATCAGTAACATATGTATAGTGCTGGGTAGCAACTTGTCTGCGGTTAATATTTTTTCCCAATTTGACCTCCCTTTTTCACTAACCTGGTACCGCCTATGGCAAAAAATATGATTTATAACTGTTTTTCTAATGTCACAATCACATACCATTGCATTTATCGAAAAAACACATCAAAAAATGGTTTTATTACGCATTTACTTCACTCCCATATTGAGTGACCTTCACACGCCTATGATTTTTGAATTTTCAAACGTCACCGTTATATATCAATTTCCAATTCAATCTCTATCGATTCCTATTGGTTGTACTCAAATTGGTCCATAAACATGAAAGCTATGTTGGATCAAAAATACCACTAAAATTTGTCGTTTTTGCCCCCCTGTTGCCTCCCTATCCAAAATTTAGATTTTTTTATTATTTAGAAATGTAGATTGTGTTGAGGGGAACCAAACAACGTTTCATTTTTGAAAATCGGACGGGTAGATCTCGAGATCTCCGGGGGGCGGAATCCGCCCCCCTGTTACAAATAGGGGTAGCCAGGAGCCTGTTACAAATAGGGTTAAAGGGAAATAATGACCTTTTGATTTTGTTAGCAACAATTTCTTAGGCTACCGTTATGGTTTTAAAATTATTTTATTTAAATTTAAGAATTAAATAAAATTATTCCCAAATTCAAAGTTGTAAGTTTTGAAAAAATACAAAACAAGTACCTTGTGTACTTCATGAAGGTCATTGACAAATTCGTCCTTCCCTACCATTGTTTACATCGAGTGCGGCATTTTTGGGGGCTCTGTGACGTTTCCGATCAAACTGATCCGTGAAGCAATCCGTGAAGCATTCGTGATGCATGACTGATTATCAGTATAAGTCATGAATAACAACAACATGCAAGCTATACCAACTCGAATGAAATAAGGGCGGAATGATTTGAACCCTAGGCAAGCAAGTATTCGCAAAGCACTCGGCACTGCGCCACAATAGCAAAAGGCGAGGGAAATGCATATTGGATACAATATTATTACGTCATAAGTTTCTGAAGTGTCAACTACTATGAAATACAGTGATAAAATATCTTTAATAATGATTAACAAGAAAATTCAAACTTTTTTTTAATAAGTCTTTAATTAGCTTTCAACTCAAAATCAGATATATTTTGCAATGCTACACAAGAATGGCACCAGTGACGTCATTAACGAAGCTTGCTACGGGACTTGGGTATACTGATCAGGAACTCTGGTGCCTGCCGCTCGTGCTCATCATTCATTAACAGAGGTTTTGCAACGATGGCCTCTGGCGGAAAAACCAGTCAAACTTGCAATTCCCGCTGGAAAACCTGGACATGTCGCCTCACGTCCTCAACCAGGAGGCGCTATACCGTCACCACAAGTACCACCTCTACGGCATAGTGAACCACTCCGGATCGATGGAGAGCGGACACTACACGGCTTTCTGTAGTGCGTCAACTCGGGCCGCTGGCACAAGTTCGACGACCAAGAGGTGCACCAGCTGAACAGCAGTGCCGTGCAGAGCCCGGCCGGCTACATCCTCTTTTACTCGGCCATCGACGGCCGGGTTTAGGCTTTAGCGAGCGGCGTGTCTGCCTCTGATACATGTGATACATGTTTTCAGGGACCCATCATGGTTTGTCGTGTGTGTGTATGTCATATGTGTATGTGCATGTGTATGTGCTTTCTATTCTACCGCATTTTCTTATAATATACAATAATTAGCATATGCGTGTGTGCTATTTCATTAGCTTTTAAGTAAATTGCATTTCTTGACAATTGTGTTGACATCCTGTGGAGAAAGGCAAAACATATACAAAGTGGGCATTTTTTCAACCTCCGCTATCCGAGAAAACGAAGCATGGATGGAGTTTTTCCCAACAATGTTTTTGTATTGTCATATGAATAGTCATATTGGTTGGTTTGTTGCTTTCCTTGGTGGAGGTGAAAAATAGGCATCTTGACGCCAAGAAACCTTCAAATCTGACAAATGTTGGTGGGGCAAAATACAATGTTGGTGGGGCAAAATACAATGTTGGTGGGGCAAAGGCCCCACCACTTGAATGCTCCGCCCGCGCGAACGAGTAGTCTATCACCATATATGGGTGAACCCGCGGAAGTCACGTGACCGGCCCGCTGTGGGCCAGACAGAGTCACGTGACCGGGCCCGCTGTGGGCCAGACAGAGTCACGTGACCGGGCCCGCTATGAGCCAGACAGAGTCACGTGACTGGGCCCGCTGTGGGCCGGACAGAGTCACGTGACCGGACCAGTATGAGCCGGACAGAGTCACGTGACCGGGCCCGCTGTGGGCCAGACAGAGTCACGTGACCGGGCCCGCTGTGGTTCGGACAGAGTCACGTGACCGGGCCCGCTGTGAGCCAGACAGAGTCACGTGACCGGGCCCGAGTGGTTCGGACAGAGTCACGTGACCGGGCCCGCTGTGGCTGTGGGCCAGACAGAGTCACGTGACCGGGCCCGCTGTGGGCCAGACAGTCACGTGACCGGGCCCGCTGTGGGCCAGACAGAGTCACGTGACCGGGCCCGCTGTGAGCCAGACAGAGTCACGTGACCGGGCCAGTTGTGAGCCAGACAGTCACGTGACCGGGCCCGCTGTGGTTCGGACAGAGTCACGTGACCGGGCCCGCTGTGAGCCAGAGAGAGTCACGTGACCGGACCAGTATGAGCCAGACAGAGTCACGTGACCGGCCCGCTGTGAGCCAGACAGAGTCACGTGACCGGGCCCGCTGTGGGCCAGACAGTCACGTGACCGGGCCCGCTGTGGGCCAGACAGTCACGTGACCGGGCCCACTGTGGTTCGGACAGAATCACGTGACCGGGCCCGCTGTGAGCCAGACAGAGTCACGTGACCGGCCCGCTGTGAGCCAGACAGAGTCGCGTGACCGGCCCGCTGTGAGCCAGACAGTCACGTGACCGGGCCCGCTGTGGTTCGGACAGAGTCACGTGACCGGGCCCGCTGTGGGCCAGACAGTCACGTGACCGGGCCCGCTGTGAGCCAGACAGAGTCACGTGACCGGGCCCGCTGTGGGCCAGACAGTCACGTGACCAGGCCCGCTGTGGGCCAGACAGTCACGTGACCGGGCCCGCTGTGGTTCGGACAGAGTCACGTGACTGGCCCGCTGTGAGCCAGACAGTCACGTGACCGGGCCCGCTGTGGTTCGGACAGAGTCACGTGACCGGCCCGCTGTGAGCCAGACAGTCACGTGACCGGGCCCGCTGTGGGCCAGACAGTCACGTGACCGGGCCCGCTGTGGTTCGGACAGAGTCACGTGACCGGCCCGCTGTGGGCCAGACGGAGTCACGTGACCGGCCCGCTGTGGGCCGGACAGAGTCACGTGACCGGCCCGCTGTGGGCCAGACAGAGTCACGTGACCGGCCCGCTGTGAGCCAGACAGAGTCACGTGACCGTCCCGCTGTGAGCCAGACAGAGTCACGTGACCGGGCCCGCTGTGAGCCAGACAGAGTCACGTGACCGGCCCGCTGTGAGCCAGACAGAGTCACGTGACCGGGCCCGCTGTGGGCCAGACAGAGTCACGTGACCGGCCCGCTGTGGGCTGGACAGTCACGTGACCGGGCCCGCTGTGGGCCAGACGGAGTCACGTGACCGGGCCCGCTGTGGGCCGGACAGAGTCACGTGACCGGGCCCGCTGTGGGCTGGACAGTCACGTGACTGGGCCCGCTGTGAGCCAGACAGAGTCACGTGACCGGGCCCGCTGTGAGCCAGACAGAGTCACGTGACCGTCCCGCTGTGAGCCAGACAGAGTCACGTGACCGGGCCCGCTGTGGGCCAGACATAGTCACGTGACCGGCCCGCTGTGGGCTGGACAGTCACGTGACCGGGCCCGCTGTGGGCCAGACGGAGTCACGTGACCGGGCCCGCTGTGGGCTGGACAGAGTCACGTGACCGGGCCCGCTGTGGGCTGGACAGAGTCACGTGACCGGGCCCGCTGTGGGCTGGACAGAGTCACGTGACCGGTCCCGCTGTGGGCTGGACAGAGTCACGTGACCGGGCCCGCTGTGGGCCGGACAGAGTCACGTGACCGGGCCCGCTGTGGGCCAGACGGAGTCACGTGACCGGGCCCGCTGTGGGCTGGACAGAGTCACGTGACCGGGCCCGCTGTGGGCCGGACAGAGTCACGTGACCGGGCCCGCTGTGGGCCAGACGGAGTCACGTGACCGGGCCCGCTGTGGGCTGGACAGAGTCACGTGACCGGGCCCGCTGTGGGCTGGACAGAGTCACGTGACCGGGCCCGCTGTGGGCCAGACAGAGTCACGTGACCGGGCCCGCTGTGGGCTGGACAGAGTCACGTGACCGGGCCCGCTGTGGGCTGGACAGAGTCACGTGACCGGGCCCGCTGTGGGCTGGACAGAGTCACGTGACCGGGCCCGCTGTGAGCCAGCCAGAGTCACGTGACCGGGCCCGCTGTGGGCCAGACGGAGTCACGTGACCGGGCCCGCTGTGGGCCAGACAGAGTCACGTGACCGGGCCCGCTGTGGGCTGGACAGAGTCACGTGACCGGGCCCGCTGTGGGCTGGACAGAGTCACGTGACCGGGCCCGCTGTGGGCCGGACAGAGTCACGTGACCGGGCCCGCTGTGGGCCAGACAGAGTCACGTGACCGGCCCGCTGTGGGCTGGACAGAGTCACGTGACCGGGCCCGCTGTGGGCCAGACGGAGTCACGTGACCGGCCCGCTGTGGGCCGGACAGAGTCACGTGACCGGGCCCGCTGAGGGCTGGACAGAGTCACGTGACCGGGCCCGCTGTGGGCCAGACGGAGTCACGTGACCGGGCCCGCTGTGGGCCGGACAGAGCCCTGTAGAGCTTCGTGCGGGCGGTGCAGCTCTATCGATTCCAGCGGCGTTACGGACCGACGCCTGCCCACACACGTGTGCTGTCACGTGTGCCGTCACGTGTGCTGTGACAACATAACCACTCTGGGTCGACCACCGGCCGTAGGCTAATCAAACACAGCTGTGTTGACGGCTTACTGAATGAACGCTATACTAAAGCCATTTTATAATTTCTTGGAAGCCATACCTCACACATTTGCCGCAGTGAACGCCAAATTATACGTCAATATATGTTTCGATGAACGTGTTTTTCGTATGCTGCTTTGATAAATTAAATACCGGGTTAAAATTGTTTCTTACTGTGCAGTGTGCAGGTGAATTAACGTTAATGGGCCGGGATGTAGCTTCTCATAAACAATAAAGGTTTTGTTCATGCCATTGCTGCCGATAACGAGTGGTCTCGCTTGGTTAATAAGCGCCCTGGAGGGGGGGGGGGGGGGGCGAAATCCTCCCACCCCTAAGGTCTGTCGAGGATAGCGGGAAAACGGCGGCGCTGCGCGGTGACATTTTTTTGCATACCTGTTCGGAAATCAACTACCCACATTATGTGCAATTCTTGACCTCAGGTTATTTCAGGTCAGGTCGCCAGACCAGGACCAGGTGTGACCCCATCTCCAAAATGTTTTCGGTCGTACCACAGCCACAGTTTTTGGCTGATCAGATTCAAACTTGCATAATTTCATAAGGTCATAGGTACCTACAATTTGTGTATCTCGAATTTTTTTATATCGATGACCTAAAGTCGGGTCAATTTCGTGACCTCCCCATTATAAGTCAATGGGGAAATATTAAAATTATTCCTATTCCGAGGATACGCATGACATCAGTCCAATTCCTTCTGGATCATGTTATCATAGGCCATTCTTGATTATCCAGGTGCATTGTTGTTCAGTGACCCCTACAGGGTCAGCTGAGGTCATCTGAAGTCACGAACACTTTTTTGTCAATAATTCTCGACAGAAGGAAGATGTAGAAGTAAAACCGATACCAATTTGTTTGTCTCGTCGAGACACGACTCCCAATATGCAACATGACCTACTTGGGTCCCCACTTGATCTCGACCTGAGGTCAAATTTATAAGTTGACCTTAACTGGTCAACATGAATATGATTAGAAGCGCCTTGACGAGACAAACATGATGGCGTCACAATTATTGCCTTATCTTTATTAGGTAAAAGTTATTTGTGAAAAACTGTTTTGCAAAAACAGCCTTTTTAACATTTGATGACCTCTGGAGCCTAAACTATTGACCTGAGCTCAAATTTGAGGACACATAAGGCGATTTCATATTTCAAGAGCTTTCGAATGTTTTTATGTTTTCCTAGCTATCATAGTTCCTGAGATATTTGGGGGTTTCTGGAGCGAAGTCCTAAAACTGGAAATCTGACCTTTGATGCCGTCTGGTGAATTCAATATTGACCTGACCTAAAAAAGACTGATATACCTTCGATAAAGCTTTTATCGAGCTATCTAATAACACTGTTTCCGCCTGTCGCTACGTTGCGTGGTTTTGGAGATCTTAGGGGGAGGGCGAAATCCCCCCCCCCCTCCAGGGCGTGTAATTATCAAAGGTCCTCCAGGGAGTGTGTTAATGCTATTTTGTAAATTTCAGTAAAGCGATTTAGTCCATTTCACGACGTTACCTACACAGCAGCGGCGCCACGGGGGGGGGGGGGGCAGGAAGGGCAGTCGCCCCCCCCCCTGTCGTCGGGCAGGGGGGGGGAAACATATATTTTTAACCCCTCCCCGTCATTTTAGGAGGCCCCTCCATGCTTCAAAGAGGCCCCATCTCGCAGGCCCCATTGCGGAGGTCACAGGGGCCCCTGGAATCAGCGGGCATTTGAAGGCCAAGGGTAAGGGGGAGACATTCCCCCCCCCCCCTTACGTATCACAGGGGGTCACCGAGATTGGCCCAGATACCATTTGCATTAGTTAATGACTCAAAAAGCCACAGAGGAGCCCTCAAACCAGGCAAGGGTCACTGGTGCATGCCAAGGGCCTTCAGAGACACTGAAGGGCTTTCGAAGCCAGCCCAGGGGGCCTCTTGGGCATGTCCAGGGGCCATTGAGCCCACTTAAAGGCGCAACACAACCTGTCCAGGAACCTTTCGAGTAGAGCCCTTCATGGAGTGGGAATCCCGTATGGGAATGGGAATGGGACGGGAATTGGTGGGAATGGGGCAAACTTTTGGGAAATTAACGGGTTGGAACGGGTATGGGACAGACCATATCATTTTTGCAGCACAACAAAAAGTTAAATATGCTGAAACGGGTGGAAATGGGAGCCCCATCAATTATGAATTCGGATTGGAACGGGTTTGGGTCTGGCTGAATGGGCTGGAACGGAATGGGGGCTGAAAATGTGTCACATGAAGGGCTCTACTTTCGAGCATGTCCAGGGGCCTATTGTACCCACTAAGATGCCCCAAAAACCTGCCCAGGGGCCTCTAGAGCATCATGTCCACTTGTCCAGGGGCCAATTGAGCCCACCCAGGGCCCAAACCACCTGCCCAGTGGCCTCTCGAGCATGTCCAGGGGCCCATTGAGTATGTTTAGGGGCCTCTCGAGCCTGCCCAGGGGACCCATTAGAGTCTGCTCAGGGGCCTCTCGAACCTACCCAGATGCCCATTAGAGTCTTCCCAGGGGCCCATCGAGTCTGTTCAGGGGCCTCTCGAACCTGCCCAGGGGCCATTAGAACCTGCCCAGGGACCTCCCGAGCTTGCCCAGGGGCCCATTGCGTCTGTTCAGGGGCCTCTCGAACCTGCCCAAGGGCCTCTCAAGCTGGCCCAGGCGCCCATTGAGTCTGTTCAATGACCTCTTGAACCTGCCTAGAGGCCATTATGGTCTGTTCAGGGGCCTCTCGAGCTTTCCCAATGGTCCATTGGTCCTGTTCAGGGGCCTCTGGAACCTGCCTAGGGGCTATTCGATATTATTTGAGATTAGTTCAGGGGCCTCTCGGCTTGCCGAGGGGCCATTGAGTCTGTTAAAGGAAATAGTTCACCTTCAACATGGGATTTTGAACTGAAATAGCAGTTTTGTAGCCCGTGTTGAGAAATCCTTATCTGCAACTTTTCTTGGCTGAAAAGACTCTCCAGCCGAAGATATTTGACTTTTTGGCGAAGGAATGCGGCGCATATATGATGTACCGTACCGTCTGAAAGTGCCAGCACTGCATGGAGCATGCGCAGACCAATAACGCACACCATAACATTAATAATTTACGACCTTCTGTCCTGAATTGGCGCGATGTAGGACCATTTTTGAAAATAAAAATAAATAAAAAGAAACTGTATTACAAAATATAATAAAATCGTGTTCTGAAAATTTCCCGAAGGTGAACTATTTCCTTTAAGGGGCCTCTCGAGCTTATCCAGAGGGCCATTGGGTCTGTGAACGCAGCCCTCGAGCCTGCCCAGGGGCTGCTAACCGTCGCCTGGAGCGCCTGCTATAGCTGGAGCGCCTGCCGTGGTCGGCGCGGTCATAATAAGCGGTAATGTGCTGCATTCTGACCCACCTGGTGCAATGTTTTCTTGTGTTTAGAAATGGTAATTTTATCAATCTGATACGTTTTTTTATTCGGGGGGTGGGGGGTGGGGGTAGTACAAAACAAATTAACAATTTCCCTCTCAGGAGAGTGTGTGCTGCGATATTTGTCAGCCAGAGGCGTCGCCGACGGGAGGGTCGGGAGGGGTCGACCCCTAATGTTTTCCATTTTAACAATTTATCGTAAAATTGCCTTTGCAGCAGTCAAAATTCAGCTATCTAGTGTCAAAAACTGGAAAATTTCGCGCCGCTTCGCGGCATGACACAAGTTTCGCAATTTCTTATACAAATTTGGAAAATGGGAAGCTGCATTTCATTAAGTGTCTGGCAGAGGCTCTCCTTGGCGGTAATTGTTGGCCACAGGGCCCATTCCCTTCATAAAATATTCACTTTCAAGCAGGCTACATGTTTAGCCAGTCTTTCGAGTTCCAAAAAAGGCGACGCGAACGCAAAGACGATGAGATCGGCACCCGGAAGCTGATCCAGCGGTGCCCAATTTGCTGGCCCGAAGAGCTAATAGTGGGACCAGGCCAGGACCAGCTCCTCAAGTCATCTCCCCCCAGGCTCCTCCAAATCCACAGGGACCATTTATGCTCGGAAAAGTCGTTCTGCCTCTTGCTGCTTTCAAACCATTTGCACTGTTACCAGTTGTTTGTTACAGTTCGGTACATATGTAAATGTATTGGTACAGTTATTATTATCATATGTACTATTGAGCGCTGACTGCCATTGGTCATCGTGATTTACTATTCATGATTCATTAAAAATATCAAATTTTATGGGAAAAACTAGGTAACTGCTGCTGTCGTTGGAAAACAAGTTTATTTTATCATATATTGCTTATTGTAACCGGAAATATGCCATAAGTGAGTTGTTTTCATTAGCATAAAAGAGATGACTGGCTCTTCCTCAGTCACTACTGCAGAAAGTATGGCTCTTCCTCAGCCACTACTGCAGAAAGTACGCGGTGACATCATCGCGCACTTTGAAATGTCCTTAAGTACAGGGCCAAACCAAGATCGCCCCTAGCGAAAAAATGAATCGATAAATTTTCTCTAAATTTTCTGAATGGCAGCTATTGGTGGATACCCACATGCCGGTGGTGGTGCCTACCCTGGACAAACTCGAATTCACGTGCCACGTGACCTTGGATATGTCCCCGAACCCCGATTGTTCGACATTGGGCCACTTGGTCAGCCCTGCAGTAGCCCTGGTGCATTGCAGTACTCCGAAACGGGTATCGGTAGCTCCAGGAGGGTAAGTGGTTGGGGATCAGCCGCGCACGTGCTGGTTTCGTATCACCGGGGCTCCTCCATTTGGGATATTTTGAAGGATGATGTATTTTGCCCATAGCCGGATAGGTGCAGCCCACAGCGACCTGTTGTTACAATGGGATGTCATTGCCGTTGTGCAACACGAGCAAGTGGCCGACGGGCAATCTGCACGTGAAATAGTTGTTTTGCCCGGGGTCCTCCTTTAAGGAGATTTGTGTGTCTTCCTTTAAAATTTCAAAGCATTTCGCAAAATCCAAAATCTCGAGCTCCTGATTGTTATATCCCACCGGATATCTTAGTGCCAAGTGTGGTTGGGATAACATAAGAATCCTTTGAGAAAAAGACTCACTAGTGGAAGGATCCTGGGTTCGAATCCCAGTCGGGTCACGCAATGTTTCACGGTAGGTTGCTAAGCTTACTTTGTGACAGTGCTTGGTATGACCACGTGAGACGATGTGTGGGTCACAAGGACGCACGTGCTGTTGTTTTGAAAGGGGTCCTCCACTTTCAAGATCTCAAGCACACATTTTAAAAACAACCTTCGGTCCGCGACACCCCCAAAGGCGTCGTCCTCAGGTAAAAATGTGACTACCGTGTGACTTCTACCACCTTTATAAGTAAGTTGTACTATGTAACTCAATTGTTCTGGGAAAAACCCGTATAACCCCTTTAACACGCGCAGTGGAAGGGGGGGGGCACTTTTATGTCCCCATGTTTTTCGTGAAGAGCTAAGCAACGAAGCGGAGCAGGGTGGTATTTTTTTCTGCGACATTAACGCCAACTCAATAGCGTATCGTTTGCAGAAAAAATCAAAATCGGTCGATACATGTTTGAGTTATATGGATTTTCAGTCCAAGATGGCGGCCAGAATCGAGGTCGGCAAAGCGATATCTTCGGAACCAACAGTCTGATCGGGATGATTCTAACGTCATTCGGTAGACAATGTCGATGTGCATCCCTGTAAACAACTTTGGACACATTGCTGGTGACATGTGACGTCACAGAGGTCAATTTCCCCAAAATTGTGACATTTGGCCAGATTTGACCTTCGTGACCTCGTTTGACCTTGAAGATCCAAAGGTCACGGACATTTCAGAAAATGTACATCATCATCGCATCTACTCTGTAAGTTTGATCGTTCTAGCTCTCATACTTTCAGAGATCTTAGGGGGGCACTAAAGTGCCCCCCTCTCCACTGCGTGTTAGTGGCATACCCCTCTCCACTGCGCGTGTTAACCTCACAAAGTTGTTTAACCCTCGCCCTACGGGAGCTTTTTTTACCTTCGCCCTACGGGGGAGGCCTGACAGCCCCCCCCCCCCCTGTTAACTTCCAAACCAAACAGCTTAGAGCAATGAGGTAAGAACCAGCATGTTGCCTGTCATGAGAGGAATCTAACAGCATGCGATTTTTAAGTTGCAGGTCAACGGGTGACCTTCCAGGTCAAGTGAATGGCCTCGGATTTACAACGTCCAGAACAGCGATTTTGCTCTTCAGAAAACCTCAAAATTAGAAGTTGATAAATGCAAATAAAAAGGCATGTTCCTAGACCAGTTTTGGCTCAGAAATACAAAAAAAGGTAATCATTTGTTCGTATCTTGTCAAAAAATGTCAAAAAAATTATATACAAAAATTACGTCATTAGTTTCTTACACTTCGGGAGCCATCACTCAGTAAAAAATGAAGATATTGCTTTGAAATTTGGGGGCTGTAGGGCGAGAGTTAAGAAAGCTGTCGTCAAAACATTTCGTGGAATAATTATGCTTCAAAAAGCTATCTATTTCATTTATATAAATTTGATTCGTGCAAACAATTGACCATTTTCTTGGCTAGTACACAAACACCTTACATCACTGAAGTGCGGTAATATTTTATCCATGTTATAGATACTCTGGCCGTGCCATTCGTTACAAAATATATTTAAATATTAGTTTCAATTGAAAATGAACATAGGCAATCCACTTCAGTCTAATCCGAATCCGCAAATTTGAATCCGGAACTCCGATCTGAACCCACCTTTCTGTCGCGCCCCTCCTGCCACCGTCGTTGCCGCCGCCTGCGCTCACATTCTCGCCCCGCACGCGCCCTCTCTCCACCCCCCGCCGCACCGTCGCGCGGTCGACTGGCGGCTCGTCGACGCCGACACCTGAGCCGCAGTGCCCCCGGCGGTCACGTGATCTGCGGTGGCCGACGATAGCCTCAGGGCACGCTGCCGAGCGGTGCGGGAGTTACACTGGCCACTTTCGGAACAATGCGGCCTACCATGGTCGTTGATGATGTTACACGATACAAATCTTAAAAGGATTATACGGGTTTTTCCCAGAATAATTGAGTTACATAGTAAAACGTACTTATGAAGGTGGTAGAAGTCCCACGGTAGCCACATTTTTCTGGAAATGACCTCTTCTGCACGTAAGGACATTCCAAAGTGCGCGGTGATGCCACCGCGTATTTTCTGCAGGACCGGCTGAGGCAGAGCCAGTCATCTCTTTTATGCTAATAAAAACACCTCACTTATGGTATATTTGCGGTGAAATAAGCAATATTTGAAAGAAAATAAACTTGATTTGTTCCAACGACAGCAGCAGTTGCCTAGTTTTCCCCATAAAATTCTATATTTTTCATGAATTTTCATGTCAAAAAATTAATACGCCACCACCAAATTCTCAACGCTAAAGGCACATAGAGATATAAGAAAACCACAAAAACACAAAACCTCAACGAACAGTGTGTAGTAATACAAAGTCCCGTCAGTTTTGAATTGCATAATAATTTTGTGATCCAGTGTAGGACTTGCAGATAATTCAAAACTCTAAAATTGATCTTAAGATAAAAGTGGTGGACAGTAGTGCCGATCAAGTACTCGTTATCTGATACTAGTCTCGAAAAACGCCCAAGTTTTAATGCTGATAATTGCTGAAATAATGGACTAAATGAGCATTGAGGTCCCTGTTATATGTCTTAAACGTGTTTAAAGCTCATACAACTGCAAAAGAGTGCATTTACTTTCAGGACGGAAACCCGTATAATCCCTAAATCTTAAAGGGAGACAATCACCTTTCGATTTTGTTAGCAACAACTTATTTGGCTACCGTTATGGTATTAAAATGTTGTGATCTGAATTTAAGAATTAAATAACATTATTCCCTAATTCAAAGTTGGAAATTTGGGAAAATAATGATCGGTATTTTCCCTCCACTATTGGAAAGCGCAACATCTGGCGCTTTTGCATCAATCTTTTAACGTTGTTGAATGGGCACTTGTAAACAAATCGCCGACACTGTATAGGTCGCCGTAGTTTAGCTTGGCACCGGCCGGCCGGTGCCAAGCTAAACTGCCGATTTCAATGAACCTTTTTTTAAAATGATTGTTGATTGCTCATACAAATTTTGGCACATATTCGCAAAAGATAGAGTGCAGGAAACATACTGCATACCTTCATAATAAATAACAATGCGTAGGGAGGCTAATTTACTGAATTTGTTACCGAGTACCTGCTGAGTACCGACCGATATAAGCGTGGGTCGCTTATCAGTAGGAAACTGCCAATATCTTTCGGTAGGAATGTTTATATGCAAAATGTGATGCATTTACATCATATTTTGGCCTCGTCTATTGATTTCATGTACTAACTCCATTTTTGTTGAAAAAGGTTATTGTCTCCCTTTAACGGGAAATATTTACCTTTTCCCACAAAAATGGAGTTATCATTTGAAATCGACAGACGAGACCAAAATATATTGTAAATTGATCACATTTTGATTGCATACATTCCTACCGAAAGATATTTCAAGTTAAAGTTGATAAACTTCCACACTTTTAACGACCGGTATTCTCAAGTACTTGGTAACGAATTTCGGTCCCCACCAAAATCCGGTATTTTTTGACGAAATGGTATGGAAAATATGTCTTGCACTTTGTCTATTATGACTATGTACCCTATTAACTATCCTTAACATCAACAAACATTTAATAAAAAGGCATCCTAATTAGCAGTTAACCTATGCACCCAACGACGGCCTAGTTAGTGGTTTGCGACACTCAATTTTTGAAAACATTTGTCATAATGGTTCATTTGTTTTCAACATTAGGAGTTTTGCATAGTTTTGTCTCTGACTTTATATGATACAATGCTTTAGCTTATCAATACAAATAACCACTTTCAATCAACGGTGCGGGCGTGCGGGCGTGCGGGCGTGCGGGCGTGCGGGCGTGCGGGCGTGCGGGCGTGCGGGCGTGCGGGCGTGCGGGCGTGCGGGCGTGCGGGCGTGCGGGCGTGCGAGAGTGAGTGAGTGTGCGATCAAATCGTCTTGACCTCCAATACGTGTGCAAAATAAAGCAAGACACGTATGACACGTACACGTATGACTGGATTTTCGACTAGCCACTAGTTGGACTGAGCTGGGCAACTCGCCAGAGTCCCTCTTGGACCCTCGTTTCTGATGTCGAATGACATGACTAGATCCAGCATTCCGGCATCGATCTCGAAAGCTTACCCACACGACGCACCTGCTGGGCAGAGCCCTGGGGTGGATGGGAAGCGTTTCTTACACATCCGCAAGAAGGCTGCTTTGCGTGAATTCCGAAAAGCACCAGTAGCTAGTCGCACCCACGTGTGGTACACACCAACGAGAGATTTCGTACCGTTCAACGCTTTGTCGAATACAATGGACGCACAATGGACGTAACGAGCCAGGCTTCAGGCTGCTCTCTCTCAACCGCCCACGTCCCAGCATTGACAGATATGTAGCGGCAGGCGCAGTAGAACTGAGGTGGTAGCGCTGACTAGACATCGCATCGGCCACTGCTACACTTCCTACAGCCATCATTTGACCGGATCGGAACACCTTGTGCGCAACTACTGCAACGTTCCACTGAGCGTAAAACGCGTCTATCTCCCAACGACATCTGCGAACGCTTGGAATGCATAAACCCGCGAGTTGTATCCCAAGACATCGCTCGATGATGCGCTAGGCGACAATGCCTAGTCAACATTGAAACAAGTTCCAATGCAAAAGAGTTCCGATTTAATATTGTGTTCAATTTCCGCCAGTTACTGCGCTAAAATATCGTTAATTAGGTAGATAGGCGCTTTGGCCTAAGTGCAAAAAGTGTCACCAAAACCCACCACTTAAGCCCGTATGACTGCCAAATAACCTTGTATACACTTTTAGAAACCCTAAAAGAACTGAAATGTACTCTTTAAGTCACCCACTGCACTTTCCGATTCGTAAAATGACGAAGAACAATAACAATATCAGAAGTGTTTTACCGGACGATAACACCAAAACGTTTACAACGGGAGACTTCAACACAGGAATGGCGTTTGCAATGGTTTACAAATCACAAAACCCGGTAGGATAAATTTTCGATTTTTTTTTATCATGTCAAGAACATACCAAGACATAAAAAATCACTCCGTCAGATCTGAAATCTGAATTCGGCAAATGACGACGTGGTCTAATGTAGAGGGTCCCTGCCGATCTGGAGAGGGCCCTCTGCCGGCCTTAGAGGGCTCTGTCAATCTATATATCGACCTGCCAATCTGTAGAGGGCCTCGGCCGGCATTTAGAGGGCCCTGCCGACCTGTGGAGGGCCCTTCCGGCTTCTAGAGGGCCCTGTCGACCTTTAGCCGGCCTTTAAAGGGCCCTGCCGATCTGTAGATCGTCCTGCCAATCTGCAGAGGGCCTCTGCCGGCATGTAGAGGGCCCTGCCGACCTGTAGAGGGCCCTCTTCCAGCTTTTAGGGGCATTGTCGATCTGCAGAGTGCCCCAGCCAATCTATAGAGGGCTCTCTGCCGGCCGTTAGATGACTCTTCCGGCCTTTAGAGGGCCCAGGCGGCCTTTAGAGGGCCCTTCCGGCATTTAGAGGGCCCTTCCGGCCTGTATAGGGCCCTTCCGGCTTTTAGAGGGCCGTGCCGGCCTTTAGATGGCCTTGCCAGCCTTTGGAGGGCCCTGCCGATCTGTAGATCGCGCTGCCAATCTGCCGAGGGACTCTGTCAGCATTTAGAGGGCCCTGTCGACCTGTAGAGGGCCCTCTTCCAGCCTTTAGGGGCCCTGTCGATCTGCAGATGGTCATCTGCCGGCCTTTAGAGGCCCCTGCCGATCTGTAGAGGGCCTTCGCTGTCCTTTAGAGGGTCCTGTGGTGGTCTAGGTGGTCTGCCGGTCGAGCGCCGGTGAGTCTCTCGAAGGAAGACACCCATAGTCCTACTTTAGGCTTAGGTGGACATAGGGCATTTATTCAGTTTGGGTGGACCCTTTTACTAAGAGGAACAGAGAGCTTTTGAATACATCAGCTGCTTCCTTTGCATGCCATCTTTTACTGCTAGTAATATCAGCTGTTAAATGCTAATAGTCTTGTGTTGATCATCAATCACAATTTGGAAAATAAATACACCTAGGTGGACATTTTTCATGTCCACCTAGGTCCAACTTAAAGGCTACGTAATGCTAGTGGTGAATACATTAGCTTAAGGGGACATCCCGTGTGTCCATGTAAAATGTGTCGTCATTATTCTGATGACTAAAAAACGAATCGGTCCAACTTAGAACAAATTCTGAAAGAAATTAGAAAAGAAGAAACGATTCTGAAAGAATTAGCCTGATCTAATGCGTTTCCATACAAAGAAAGGATTTGTATGTATGCATATTGACTTGTAGTGGGGAAGTCACACAAATGAGGTCACCGATATAAAACATAATATATATGCAAGTGCCAACAACTCTGGCCGTGACAACACAAACTGGTGAAGTGTTCATTTCACATGTTGGTGCGTTAACGCATGCCCTCCTGGGGGTCGGATCCGATTCCCCTGATGTTCTTTCTGTATTACTGCCGAAACGTTGCAGATATCGACGTGAAACTTGGCATACCTTTTTATTCATCAATTTTACGCCTTATGTACAAATGAGCGGTTTTGTCCGATTTTTTTAGATATGTCGATTGCAGTGACGTCACGGTCACGTCCCGATGCCGCTGGTCCAGGGGAGCGGCTCTGAGACCGGCCGATGCCGCTGGTCCAGGGGAGCGACTCTGAGACCGGCCGATGCCGCTGGTCCAGGGGAGAGGCTCTGAGACCGCCCGATGCCGCTGGTCCAGGGGAGCGGCTCTGAGACCGGCCGATGCCGCTGGTCCAGGGGAGCGGCTCTGATAAATAAACACTTCTTTGTATATAACTCTCGACAGAATGAAGATAGAGAAGTTAAACCGATGCTTATGTGTTTGTCGCATCAAGACACGTCTCCCAATATACAACTTGACCTACTTGGGTCACCACTTGACCTTGACCTGAGGTCAAATTTCTATGTTGATCTACCCTGGTCAACATGAACATGATTAAAGGCGTCTTGACGAGAAAAACACAATGGCGTCAAAATTATTGCGCTATCTGTATTAGGTAAAATGTTATTTTGAAAACAGATTTGCCAAAAAATAGCCTTTTTGACCTTTGATGACCTCTGCAGCTAAACTATTGACCTGAGGTAAAATTTGAGGCCACCTTAGCTATTGCATTTTTCAAGAGCTTTCTATTGCTTTTTCCGTTTGTTCCTAGCTATCATAGTTCCGGTGATATCGGACGTTTCTGGAGCGAAGTCCTAAAACTGGAAAATCTGACCCTTGATGACCTCTGGTGACCTCAATATTGACCTGACATAACACAAGACTCATTACTTTCGATGGAGCTCGTCTCGAGCTATCTAATGACGCTTTCCAGTTGTCGCTACGTTGCGTGGTTTTCGAGATATTAGGGGGAGGGGCTGAAATCATCCCCCTCCCGGCCGTTCGTGTTTGGCGCATACCCCGGCCGTGCGCGGGTTAATATATACCGTACCACAAGTATCCGTCCCGTCTCCCATTGCTGATTGGCTGATCCTTATAAGGAACACGGAGTGCGATTTCCTTGCTAGATTACTCGATAGTTGGCAGTAAAGGGCATTTTGAGTTCAAAAACACGAATATGACTTTGGTTTGGACCAAAAATGGATATCTGAGGAGAAAAAGTAAGTTTCTCTTTGTATGACACGTGACGTCATACAACACCAGTGGGTGGACCTGACCTGACTCGGCTCCGCCTGCCGCCTTCTACAGTCCCTGACAAGGGGCCGCCGCGCCGCCCGGGCCGCTGATCGGATATTAGCGAGGTGTCGTGATCAGAGACTACGTGCCAAAGAGTGTAGGATGTAACGTCAGCAAATCAGCCAATCAGCGATTGGAGTACGATGCCCGCTTGTGGTATGGTACATATTAAACGCTGAGAAGGTGGACTGTTTCCTTTTAAAGTACTGAATCTGACATTGTGGTTGGAGAAGGGCAATAGGATCGAAGTACTGGACAAGCCATGACATTTTACAGGTACTTGCAATTTCTTAAGTTCAGATTCTAGCTTTATTTTAAAACAGAATTCGGTAAAATTATCATAGAATGGAATAAATTTTAAGTTATAACATCCACACTGACAAATATGTTTTCGTGATATTTTCAAAATTCTTATATTCCCTTTAATTTCCCTAAATTATGTGAATACCTAGGATCTCCCTAATAATGTAAATATTCTTAACCCGCGAGTCACTGGGGGGGGGGGCTTTTTTTAGCCCCCCCCCTTAGGAATATTAGGAATATCTCAATAACTAATGCAGATATCGACGCCAAACTTTCCGTACCTTTCCGGGCATCATGTTTACACCTTTTGAGAAAAAATGAAAAAAATCGGCAGAAATTTTCGAGATAGTTAATTTATTGACATTTAATTTATTGACTAAACAAGATTTTGACACCAAAATCGGCTAAACTTTGCCAGGCCGTACAAATGCCGCATTTGAAGCAAAATGCAATCGAAAAACGCGAGAAGGTAGAAAATTGCAAGGGCTACAAACCAGATATCTCACAATTTAGAAAATGTTGGTTTTTGACCCCAAAATAAATAAAAAACACTTAAAAACAAAATGCTCACAAAATCAAATTTGTCAAAGATATTGAAAAAACGGAATACATGTAAGATAACGACATATGGGCAACTACCATACCAAATTTCAAAATGATAGCATCTTTTTTGACTGTCATGGCATATAAAGTATGGATAAATCATGACGTCATATTTTGAAATTGCGTTTTTTGGTGCTTTTTTTGGCCGGATACAGACAAATAAATGCCAGCACTGTTTGTTTTAGATAAAACTGATATATAAACATGTTTTTTTTCATTTCGATTTATAAATTTCAAATTTTGACCTTCAGTGACCTGAACTTGACACTAACTTTATGTAAATGAAATCCGGTGCTAAAATGACTACCACTAACGAATTTTACGCGTAAAAGCATCCATGAAACATGTGTTGCATGACCTTCGTAGATATTTTGTGTGTAGTGACCTTTTGTGACCTGACCTTGACCTTGATCTTTTCCAACAATCTCACTTTAGCTCATGTGGGATATGTATCATACCTTTGACAACACTTTGGGTGATTATAGGCGCAATCGAAGGCCATGGATGGCAAGTATTGTCCATAAACTCAAATACCTCGATTTTGACGTTTGACTTGACCGTGACCTGACATGTGACCTTAATTTGAATTTTGTAAGTGTGCGTTGGGTTTATCTCATTGAGCGCTTTCAAATGCCGCCTTGCTCGTCCCGCTGCGATCATTGGTTCTGAAGATACCAGGGGGGCTACCCCCCCCCCCCCCCCCCCCCAGTGAGTCGCGTTACAGAATGACCTCTCCATTTTAAGTCAAAGCGGAAATATTTGAACTTTATTAGTTAACAAGTTATTCTGCGAAAAACTTTGTAGACAAAACAACAGACATTTTGAGTTTGATGACCTCTGGAGCCTAAACTTTTGAACTTAGGTCAAATCTGACAACAAGGCGTTGGCGGGACGTTTCCAGAGCTTTCCATTGCTTTTTAGGTTGCTTCCTAGAATAGTTGTTATTCTTAAAAGACTCACCTGACCTTAGGTCATCGATATAACACACAAAAACAGAGATTTACGATTTGTGGGCATTGTGGGTATCCTCGGAATAGGAAGCATTTGAATATTTCCCCATTGACCCCCAATGGAGAGGTCACGAAATTGACCAAGCCTAAGGTCACCGATATAAAACAAATCCGAGGTATACGAATTGAAGGTATCTATGGTTTTATGAAACCCTGTAAGTTTGAAACCGATCGGCTAACAACTGTGGCTGTGGTATGATGGCACACTTCTTGGAGTTGGGGTCACGTGACCTGGCCTGGTGACCTGACCCGAGATGACCCGAGGTAATTTTTTTAGGCTATGCGGGCAATTGATGCCCAAGCAGCTGTGTCAAATTTGGCGGCGCTGCGCGCCGCCGTTTTCCCGCTATTCAGGAAAACCGGGGGGGGCGGAAATCACCCCCCCACACACACACACACAGGCCGTGCGCGTGTTAAACAAAAAACAAGGTGAATAGTTCCCTAATAATTGCACTAATTGCAGCGCAAATGACATTTAGTGTGACTTGCGAACTCACCAGTAACCTCGCATATAACACAAGTTTCTTACCCCCTACACAATGACCATAATCATTTAAGGTCGTTAATTTGTGCTTCAAATTGTCCCAACACACACTCGGGTATACGATACCTGAACAGTAAGAACCAGGATCCTAGGATTGCTTTGGAGCTTGGGTGCGGAATACAACGGTACACTTGACACAAATTTGTCCAGGCGCCCTGTATGCCTTGCATGTAGGTATGCACCTGCCCTACTTAACTATTTACCTAAATAAAATGTGGATAGGGTACCTACCATGTGCCAACTTATATTCCTAAAACAGCTCTTCCTACACTGATAATGTATGCCTCAAATTTAATGGTTAAGCTTGCAGGGCCTATTTTAACATGTTAACGGGGAGGGGCAAATGCCCCCCCCCCCCCAGTCAAGACATTTTGTCCACCCTGATTTCAGTAATTTTATGCCATTTTTCGCTTGATAGTATTAAATTAAAATACAATATACTTACTTGGTGATAAATTTATAAAAATCCAATGATAAATTCTATGATATTTCTAAGTTTTAGTATTTCCCAGCCAAAATTAGTATCTTTAAATTATTTCCGAAATAACATTAATTTCAATAGGTACCATTTAAACAATTGCTGATTAACGGCAGAGTAGGGGAGATCGGGGATTGTTGGACAAGGAACGTTGCCACAAAATTTCGCGTGAGTGTGGGGTGGGGTGTGTGGGGGAGGGGGAGGGGCAACCAGGTGGTTGCCACCCCCCCCCCCCCCCCCCCCCCCCCCTCCCACACTCCCATAATGTTAATATTAAAGTCCTGCTAATCTTGGGGTCCGGAGGGATCTTGGGGGGCCGGCCCCCTGGCCCCTCAGGTGGCGACGCCCATGGTTGGGATAGGGGAGATATTTCAATAATGTTCCTTCCGTGGAGTATATAAGGGAAGAATCTGAATATGAGCGGCCGGCCCGGCCCGGCCCGTGGCGACGCTTTTGAGAAGCAAATATCTCTGCAACAGCACGTCCGATTGACAAGCGGGCTTCTTTGCTGAGTAGTCCCATCCCCCTACCCTGTTTGAGACCAGAGCCGACTCACGTGAGTAACTACCACTGCGCGTGGCGCGTGCCGCGTGAGGGGTGTAGAAAGGTGTTTTGTCGCAAAAGCTCCGCAACGAGTTGGCCGATTGTGTGGAAATCTGGTGTGTGGTTATGGATCTCTCAGCCGCCACTTTCCAACAAGTCAGGGGTGGGGTGCCTCTGCACGTACGCACGTGCGCACCCCTTTTTTGTCCCCGTACCTCAGAAACTACTTGCCCGATCGAATTGAAATTCACCATAGGTACATTTACTTCGCATTCGCTCGTTCATCGCCAACTACGGCGCCTTACTGGTTCGGTAAAAAGTTATGGAAGAAACACGACGCATGACCTCTGGGTCAATAGATTTTACCTCGTGGAGGTCGCAGGCCAAAAATGTCACATGGATCTTTGTATTTTGCAAAAGATTCGTGAGTCTGGTGAACATTGGGAAAATGTAGCCATTTCCTGGAGATTTATATGCATTTTCATGTTGCCCCAATGACCTAAAATTGAGAGGTCACAAAATCTACCTTGCCTTAGGTCATCGATATAAAAATTATCGGAAATAGCAGAATTGTTGGTATTTGTGACCTGATTAAATCCTGTAAGATTCCAACTGATCGGTTAAACAATCTGGCTACGGCACGACCTTATATTTTTAGATGGGATCACTAGACTTGACCTGAGGAGACCCGAGGTAAAAAATTACAGGATTTTGGCAACGGATAAGCAAACAGTTCTGCCAAAAATGGCGGTGCGAAACGCCGTCGTTTTCCACTATTTCCGAAAAACCTAAGAGGGGGAGGATATTCGCCCCCTGTTGTTGCGCGTGTTAACGTTTGCCACACAGACTAACACGCGCAACAACCTAAAAATCATGGCGATGCCAATGTATGGATCTGGTGAACATTGAACATTGAACATTTCCATACACCTAAGACATTGGAGTAATCAACCTTCGGTATTTTCATGCTCTGCATGCCCAATGTGCTCAACCTGCCGCACGAGTTGGATCAAATTACAACAATAATGGGGTAAGTTGAGCAATACTTGACATTTTATTTCGTGTAATTTTTGAAGTATAAACGTAAATTTTTGAAAATAATTGGTTTTTAATTAGGAAAGGTCAATTTTCGGACCATTCCAGTCTTTTTGGGGTTCTGGCTCGACTGGCTCGCTGGATCCACTGTTGAATATTGAAGCCGTAGTTCCTATTCAATCAAAGCATTACATTTGACGCAGTATTACGGAAAAACAAATGACCTTGGACATTGTAATTGGACTTAGTTATGTAACAGGTGCAAGTACAGAAAGGAGTACGTTGTAGTAATACAAAATACAATGTGCCAACAATACAATGTAATACAAAATACAAGTCTCTGTCGGAACTGGTTAATAAGCCTATGGTATGGCGTGAGTTGTTAGGCAAAAAAAAGGTTAACCCGGCATTGGCTGGGGTTTCCAGACTCCTTCCAGTGGCTGGGGGGAAGGGGGGTGGATTTCCCCCCTCTTGGTTTTCCTTCGAACAAATGATCGCAACGAGACACGCAAGGCGGCATTCGAAAGCTCTAAATGAGACAAATACAAATCATACTCTAAAGTTGCAAATTGAGGTCACATGTTAGGTCACGGTCAGGTCAAAGGTCATAATCGAGGTATTTGAATGCATGGACCATACTTTCCATCCAAAGCCTTCGATTGAGAACATGATCACTCAGAGTGTTCTCAAAGGTATCGTACACATCCCGCATGAGCTAAAGTGAGATTGTTGGCAAAGATCAAAGTCAAGGACAAGTCACAAAAGGTCACTATGCGCAAAATATATACGAGACATGCAACATATACTTTATGAGTTATGTTACATGCATAATTCGATAGTGATAGTCATTTTACCATCTGACCTCATTTAAGTAAGGTTAATGTCGAGCTCAAGTCAAGGTCAGGTCACATAAGGTCAAAACATATTGATAAATCTAAATAAAAACGCATGTTTCTAGACCAATTTTGTCTCAGAAATACAGTGCTGGAATTTATTTGTCTGTATCTGGTGACTAAATCCATAACAAACGCAATTAAAAAAATATGACGTCATGAGTTACTCATACTTAGGGAACCCGGAGCCATACGTCAGTCAAAAATAAAGATATTGCTTTTAAATTTGGTTTGGGTATTTTACACATAGTTTTCCAACATATATTCAGTTTTTGTTTAATGTTAGAAAATGTTGATTTTGAGGGCATTTTGTATTTATTTTTGGTTTCCATTTCTGGGTAAAAAAACCTAAATGTTCATAATTCCGAGGAAGCCATTTTTTAGCTCTTGCCATCCACTATCTTTTGACGTTTTTGTATCGCATTTTGCTCATAATATGGCATTTGTACACGGTCTGTTAAAGCTTGGCTGATTTTTTTCGTCAAATGCGTGTGTAGTGACGTCACTAAATTCGCCATATCTCGATTTTTTTCGACGAAATTGCTTCATGTTTACACATAAGACGTACAATTGATGTAGGAGATGGTACCCGAAGTTTCACGTCGATAGCTCTATTGGTTTTCGAGATATTGCGAAAGTTCGTCAGGGGGGCGAAAAACGCCCCCTCCCCAGCCAATGGCGGGTTAACACACACTAGTAGCGCTTTCGTTCTCCATGGCAACCAGGCGTGAGCCAATGAAAAGCCAGAACGTATTCCCTTTCTGGCTTTTGATTGGCTGACGCCTGGTTGTCATGGCGAACGAAAGCGCTACTAGCGCTACTAGCTTGTGTCCGAGCAGCGCTCAGTTTGATCGGAAACGTCACAGAGCCTCCAAAAATGCCGCATTCGATGTAAACAATGGTAGGGAAGGACGAATTTGTCAATGACCTTCATGAAGTACACAAGGTACTTGTTTTGTATTTTTTCCAAACTTACAACTTTGAATTTGGGAATAATTTTATTTAATTCTTAAATTTAAATAAAATAATTTTAAAACCATAACGGTAGCCTAAGAAATTGTTGCTAACAAAATCAAAAGGTCATTATTTGCCTTTAAGCGACTACTTTCGAATCTGATTGGCTGAACCATTTTTTTAATTCGCGACTCAGAGAGTATGCATATAGTTTTAAGAAACATGTATAATGTACGGCCTTCTGTCCTGAATCGGTGCGATATAAGGCCATTTTTGACAATATAAAAATGAATGGTATTAAAAATATAATCAAATCGTGTTTGGGAAACATTTTCCAAGGTGAACTATTTCCTTTAAAGGGAAACAATTACCTTTTGATTTTGTTAGCAACAATTTCTTAGGCTACCGTTATGGTTTTAATTTATTTATTTTTAATTTAAGAATTAAATAAAATTATTCAAAGTTGTTGTATTCAAATTCAAAGTTGTAAGTTTGGAGAGAAAAAAATACAAAACAAGTACCTTGTGTACTTCATGAAGGTCATTGACAAATTCGTCCTTCCCTACCATTGTTTACATCGAGTGCGGCATTTTTGGAGGCTCTGTGACGTTTCCGATCAAACTGATCCGTGAAGCAATCCGTGAAGCATCCGTGATGCATGACTGAGTATCAGTATAAGTCATGAATAACAACAACATGCAAACTATACCAACTCGAATGAAATAAGGGCGGAATGATTGGAACCCCATTCAAGCAAGTATTCGCAAAGCACTCGGCACTGCGCTACAATAGCAAAAGGCGAGAGAAATGCATATTGGATACAATATTATTACGTCATAAGTTTCTGAAGTGTCAACTACTATGAAATACAGGGATAAAATACCTTTAATAATGATTAACAAGAAAATTCAAACTTAAAAAAATGAATAAGTCTTTAATTAGCTTTCAACTCAAAATCAGATATATTTTGCAATGCTACACAAGACTATGGCACCAGTGACGTCATTAACGAAGCTTGCTACGGGACTTGGGTATACTGATCAGGAACAACTCGCCACAAATGGTTAAGTGCGCCGAGAAGCATGACAATGACTTTGTAAACAAATCGCCGACGCTAAATAGGTCGCCGTCGATGTGCATCGATGAGCTTCCGATTGAATTGCCAGTTTTGTGTTATTGTTTGTTAGTTTTTTGGGGAAAAATTATTATTTTTCATGATAATATAAAGCATAGTGTTATATACAGCCACAGACAAATTATACAAAACTCCTAATGTTGAAAACAAATGAATCGATTTGCAAAAATTGAGGGTCGCAACCACTAACTATGCCGCCGTTGATGTGCATCGATGAGCTTCCGATTTTATTGCCACTTTTTCCAATCGCTGTTAGTTTTAGAAGATCGCCGGGCATATAATCACAACAAGCAGAACGCACAATATATTTTCCACTCCATTGCGTAAAAAAGCAATACGGGAAAATCCCGCAGTTTGATGAGGACCAAAAGTACTTGCAAGTACCGATCGTTAAAAGTGTGGAACGCTTATCAACTATAACTTGAAATATCTTTGGGTAGGAAGGTTTTTATGCAAAATGTGATGAATTTACCATATATTTTGGTCTCGTCTGGCGATTTCAAGTGCTAACTCCATTTTTGTGGGAAAAGGTCATTATTTCCCTTTAACAGCTCCGTTTCAAATTTCGGCTCCAAAATAAGAGGCCGAAAATTTCATGTCAAATCCAGGTCTCCTCTTATCTGTGGTTTATATAATTCGAATTATGTATATGGGTGATATCGCCCGAAGAGAATTAAAGTTTTGGGCGACATTAAAGAGATGCCTGAGACTATAACTCGAAAACCGTTCGACGGACGGGGCTTATAATTTTACAGCGTGAATATACGGCCCAGATGACCCCCGACAATCGAAATACGAGAAGTAGGATGTTATGGTTTGGTCGATCTGACGCGGACTGCCCCGAGTGGCCTCAGGTCACGTGACCTTGAGGTCACAGAGCGACTACAGGGCTGATGTTATATATCATTGAAAGCAGGTCGACGAGATAAGCATAATGCCGTTTATTTGAGCTCTCTAGCACAATTACGTGCAAAGTTATTACCAGAGACGTGCTGTGCTGGTGACCATGATTTTTCAAAATACACAAATATAAATAAAATATTTAGAGAAAAAACTATCACAATGTTTTAAACATCGAAGGTTTATGTATAGATGTCGATTCTGGCATGGACAAAATTCCGAATTTGAAATGGCCACATTATAAAATCACGTGATTTAACCTGAGATCACGCGTTGAAATTCCAAAAAATTCTAATTTTCCAAAAATGATTATATCATAATAATCTATTGTTACCGATGATTCTGATGATACATAGCATTATATGACTCGCATGATTTAGATGGGAGATATTGCCTGCTGAAAATTAGAGTTTTGCTGGACATTACAAAGTTGCCCGAGGCTTTAACTCGAAAATCATTTGATGGACGGGGCTGAATGTTAACAGCGTGAATCTACAGCCCAGATAACCCCCACCACGTAGTTTTATCGAAATATGAGATGTAGGCTGTTATTTCGAGATATTTTTGACGATCTGACTTGCAATGCCCTAATCCCCCCCCCCCCTCCAACGAAAAATCGGTAGGCAAACGCGTGTTTTTGCCCCCACCCCCAAACCGTTCCGAGAGGTTGTGATTTTTGCTCCGGGAAGGCGTGATTTACCCCTCTTCCCCACTCAACGACTCTTTCTTTCGTGCTGACGATCCGACACTTTAACTCGAAAATCCCCCCGCTCAACGACTTTTCGCGCTGACGACCCGACGCCGCCCCCCCCCCCCCCCCCCCCCATCCCCCCCACCACCCCCTCCACTCAACGAATTTTTGCGCTGACGACCCGACGCCCCCCCCCCCCTCCCCCCCACCTGACCCGGTCTGGCTGAGGGGTGAAACGGCTGTACGCTGCCCCGGTCTGGCCGAGGGCGAGACGGCCATACACTGCACCGGTCCGGCTGAGGGACGAGACGGCCAAACGCTGCCCCGGTATGGCTTAGAGGTGAGACGGCTAAACGCTGTCCCGGTCCAACTGAGGGGGGGGGGAGAGACGGCCATATGCTGTCCCGGTCTGGCTGAGCGGTGAGACGGCTAAACGCTGCCCGGTCCGGCTGAGGGGGGGGGGGGGGAGACGGCAATACGCTGCCCCGGTCTTGCTGAGGGGCGAGACGGCATACGCTGCAGGTTGCAGGACTGACGAGGGGTAAGACGGCCATACGCTACCCCGATCCGGCTGAGGGGGGAGACGGCCATACGCTACCCCGGTCCGGCTGAGGGGGGGGGGGGGGGGGGGACGGCCACACGCTGCCACGGTCTGGCTGAGGGCGAGAAATGGCATTGTTTTGCCTTAATTAAAGACATGCATTTAAAAAAGCACAGTATTTAAAAAGCATAGATTTGCAAGTTGCAACCTAACTACCTAACTTACTTATCTAACCGCGACGACTTCAAATTGCCAGTCGCCAACACCCGTCAAAAGACCGCAAAACGCTCGAAACGCAGCTGCGGCGACGGGGCTGGCCACGACTGGACCAGAGCACCAGTGACGTCATCGCTAATCTGTGCCGCCGATACATGGGGAATCCCGGGCTGATACCCCATGTCTTTCTGTCGTAGCGATTGGCCGTATAAGAGTAGCGAGTTTCTGTCTGATTTTTTTTTATTGGTAGATAAACCTATCGCTGAAATACTGGCATCGTACAAAATAGTCAGAACTACTGTGTGTTTGATTGTGCGTTTATATTTCAAGAAAGACGAGAGAAGAGTTTGCTTGTAATTTCACAACAGTGGAGCTATTGAGAAGATTCACGCAAATGCTGGTACCTATTTTTGGAATATATGTGTGTAGCTAATTTGGTTGGTGTTGAGGCTATATATTCTTGTGATTCCGGGTCCTCCATGCAATGGTGGATGATTTGTGGGTGTACCAATAAATACAGTTATGACGAAAAGTGAAAACCTCTTGCGTCTTCAGTTTTGGAATTGGTTGAGTTTCTGCCCGACCAAGATACACCTTCCCAAATGCTGCAGAGTCTAGTTGCCTGATCTGATCACACAACTCAAATCTTGCCACCATATCTCAATCTGCCGAACAGCACATCGCATGGTGACCATAATGCATCACCAACAGTAAAACAGCTTGATTGATTTCAGTCAGCTTTATTGACAAATCGCACTGATGTAGCACAATGTGGTGCTAATGTAGGTGGTTTAGCGT
Source organism: Chirona hameri (assembly GCA_036785665.1). Classification (NCBI taxonomy): domain Eukaryota; kingdom Metazoa; phylum Arthropoda; class Thecostraca; order Balanomorpha; family Balanidae; genus Chirona; species Chirona hameri. The sequence goes on from JAXIVJ010004069.1 coordinate 47,759, forward strand.
CTGGTCACCTCAATGAAGATTGCGCTCCCATCCCTCAACAGGGGTGACAGTTTCCAGAGCATCTTCTGCAAGCAAAATGGAAAAAACAAAGGTTCATACAATATTCAGGGCAGGACGGCAGGGCACGGCACAACACAGCGTACAGCCCTAGGCATTAAATGTACTCTTAACTTTGGTGCCCACTTATACTGATTGGAACGGTGAGTATAGTGCTATAATGGTCCAGTGTGTATCTAGCTGGTTAATAAATTAATTGCAGGGAAAAATACATAAATAACTCTGATTCGTACTTCTGATTTTTTTGTAAAATATTTACCTTCTTTTCATTATATTTTATAAAACCACAATCAAGCAAGCATTTCCATTAAACAAATATATGAAACACTTGGTCTGTATTCAGTGGAGTACCCAGGATTCACTCCAGGAGGGGGCAATTTTTGATGAGGGGGGCATAAGGTACCCCCACAAAAAAAACGGATTTGGCCCACTATATTTTTAGAGGGGCATATTTTCAACATTTTTCTCTTTAAAAAATGAAGAAAATCGTTCACTTTTTGGAAATAGGGCCCTTCGGGCCCTATTTCCAAAGGGGCTCATACGGCCAAGGGGGCACGTACGGATCTTCAGGAGGGGCCAATTGCCCCGTTTGCCCCCCCCTGGGTACGCCTATGTCTGTATTAACAGACTGGTTATTTATTTGAATTATTTTGATTTGATTGCATTGAATCGATTGGAATCGTTCAATCAAAATTATTGAATTAAAACAATTGATTCACCACCAGATCTTTTGGCACATGAATTGTGATTGAATCAAAACCCGCATCAAATCAAGGCTGATTGAACCAAAATATTTAGCGATTCAAGTACACTGGTAAATTGTGCAAGTACATGCAGTCTCTGTGGCTACATTCATTTACACTGAAATACTATTTATGTAACAATGTTTTAATGATCATATATAATATATATGCATGTTTCCATTTTATTGATTTGACTAGTTCACCTCATATATTTAAATGTTGAATCAAACATGAATCGATTGAAATATTTGTTTTATTTGATAAAAAAATAGGATTATAAGTAAACAGGGATGATCAATAACATGGCAGCAATGTTTATTTTATATATAAAAGGCGAGAATAAGGCATAAGCTTTCACCGTTACGGCATCGTCACACATCATGTACCAAACTTAACTGCTGTTCAATGTATGTGATATTGTTTGATTTAGAATACTAACCCTTCTTGCATAGGAAATTATATTGGACAAAAGAGCACGTGTAACTTTGACTAACTTCAAATGTCATTTTTTTTCTTCATCTGACGATGCTGTAACGGTGAAAGCCTCCTTATTGTCTCGCCTTTTATATATATAAATAAACATTACTGCCATGTTATTGATCATCCCTGTTTACTTATTCTCATTCATCATGGCAAAAATAACCATCAAACACATTCAAAGAATCGTGATTGAATCATTCCAAAAAAGTTGAATAAATAACCAGTCTGTGACTGTATACAAAAGTGTATGAACTTGATCCTTCACCTCTGCTGATGTACATATATCGCTTACCTTGATACTTCGAATTTTCCCGCCATAAGAAGCACGCACTTTCATAAATAATAATTAATAAACCATTAAAAAGAAACACAAAAAAGGCAACGCCTTGTCACATAGCCTTGCACAAAGCTCTACTACATTTGTAATGATAAAAATGCGCCGATTTTGCCTAGTGTTCTTCTGATGCACTGAGAGCTGATTGGTCGAGAGCATGCGAAATCTGACAGAATTTTCATGTAGAATGGAGCTTATGACATATCGGGAAAAATTTGCCAGCCTATCGCCAGTTGTTCTTTGCGTTACGCTGCCATATTGAAAGATATGCAGGCATATTCTGGGGATAATACGGGAACGAAACACCGAACATCCAGACAAATATCGGTACACTCCGAAAAATAGTTGTATTCAAACAAGTTTCTTTGAGTCAGGGAGTGTTCTTTTTTTGGGTGTTGATTAGAAAATGTAAGCAATGAAATATGTAATGTTTCTTTTGTATATTATCCTGCTTGGGGAATAGCTTTTGGACTTCTAAAGCAAGCCTTTTGTGTATAGAGAATTTCTAGATTAAAAAGCTGAAAAGTCTCGTTACACAGAACTTATCTGAAATTTAGTGGATTTGTTTTTTGTGCTATGTAAACAGGACTATTGTCGCGATCCCCATCGCGCCCTAGTGGCTCCGCCCTGCGGTGTATTGCAGGAATTAACCGACTAGGAGGAATCAAGATACACTTTGCACAGAGCAGAGGAGCGACTCCACCCATCGGCGCCTCCCGGATACTCAAGCTACATCCATCGGCGCCTCCCGGATACTCCCAGCACCTGAACACTGGCTCCAGATAGGTTGTTAGTGGTCCGATTGTATACACAGTTGATGATGCAGCGACGTACGACAGCAGACCGCTTCTGTACTGCCAAGCCTCAAAGACAACGACGACGACGACCCGACGATGACGACGGATAGTCCCCACCGAGGACCCACGAACAATGTGCAGCTGGGCAGTCCCGGAGATCGTCCTATTTTGCTTCTCTAATTGGCCGTTGCCCCGCCCGACTGGCCTTTGACTCCACTGAACAAAGGACGACAGAGGGGGCCTCGTGCGTGTCTCGAGTCAGGTAACGACTGATTTCCTCGTTATGCGAGCACGCTTGGATGACCAGGCAGGGATGACGCTGCTGCTGACGCGCAACAAACGAGACCCGTTCCGGCGCAGGAAGAAGTCCTGAATCAGAGGCTCATTCTCAGGGGCAATGCTATTTGTCCGCGCTCCCAGCAGCAGGCTTGTTAGGATAGCTTGACGTCGATATACGATGGCTGATTTGTGGGAGCATTGCAAGGTGTATCTCAGCAACCAGTTTCCCATCAGCATTCGGGATTCACGACGGTGAAGATTATGAAAACCTTTCACACAATCTCGCGACCATGTTGCGGAATTCCACATGCACATACAATTTGTATGAATTGAATTTCCTGTGAGAACTGAATGGATATGATATTTTGGTTGCAAATGTTTGCTAGTGTTTTGACATCCCGGCCTGCACGGATTTCTGTTGTTTCTGTGGCTAGCGACCGGGGTGATTGCTGAACTGGTCTTCTGCCATAACCTATATATAGATAGGTACTATCGCCATGTGCCGCAATGTATTTTCGTGCTATGTCCTGTTCGCCTTACCACGCACATCGTCGACAGATAAAAAAGACACACTGAGTGTAACAAGAATACAAATTAGTAGCGGAGTACCGGAGCCTGCTGCAGAGGTTGAAGGAGTCCAGGAAACCAGTCATTGTGACTGGCATCCTCCCTCGCTGTGGAGCCAGTGAGGAGTGGTACTCGAGAGCTCTGTCTGTGAACAGCTCAGTTCAGAACTTATGTTCAGCTATGGGGCTTAGTTATGTAGACTTATGGGATCAGTTCTATGAGTGGCGTAGGTACTATATGAAGGATGGGCTTCACTTACCGGATGAGGGGGCAAGGGCTTTGGGAGATGCCTACAGAAGTGTCATTCAGGGAAACTAGGTAGGAGGGGGGGGGGGGGTTCGGGGACGCTAGTACTAGGGCATCAGGAAGTAAGCATTGGTAGAAGTTCATGTCAGAATAGGACAGTAGATCATAATTCCCTCAGAATTAGTAGAGTCAGCTCAAAGTATAAGATCACATGTGTGTTGCTGAATGCCCAAAGTATTAGGTCTAAATTTGATGAGTTTGAGTGTTATGTTGCCCTTGAAAAGCCTGATATCATTTGTGTAACCGAGACATGGGTTAGTGAGGGGTATAATAGGGATAGGCTACAGGATTTCGAGTTACAAGGGTATAACATGTTCTCATACTGCGGAGAATCACGGCAGTGGGGCGGAGTGTTTGTATATGTAAATAGCTTGTACTGCACTACTAGAGTTGATGATTCTAGTAAAGTAAAAGAAGTAGAATCAATCTGGCTTGACATTAAAATTGGTACAGGAAACAGAGGAAGGTTGAGGATAGGTGCATTTTACAGACCAGGGAATCTTCCAAGGAACTCCCAAGCTGAAACAGACCAAGATATTTGTGAGGAAATACGTAGGAACTTTCGGGCTCAGTGTCTTATTATGGGAGATTTTAACTTAAGAGGATACGAAAGTATAGCAGAGGAAACAAATGAGTGTAGGTTGTATAGGCAAATCTTTGAAGAGGAGCTTTTCATGCATCAGTTTGTAACAGAGCCAACCAGACATTGCTCCATTCTAGACCTTGTATTCTCAGACAACAGTGATCTAGTTAGTGACATAAGTATTTGTGAAGGTCTAGGAACCAGTGATCACAATATGGTTAAATTCAATATCTCATCAGAAATGAGGCCCAAAGATAACCTTATTATGGTTTCAAACTTCAGCCGGGCTGATTTTGATGGTATTAGAAATGACCTCGCACAGATAAAATGGAACGTTGAGTTGGCAGGTTTAGATGCATGTGAGGCCTGGAATGTTTTCAAAGCTAGATTAAGCCAAATTCAGAATCGGCATATACCCCTCAGGCACAAACGTAACAGAACCAAGGGCAAACCAGTTTGGCTTACCCCAGAAGTAAGGAGTGCTATACAAGCTAAAAGAAGTGCATTTGGCATTTTGAAGGGATCTTCACTAGATATAAATCAGAAAGCCTACCAGAATGCAAGAAATTCAGTTAAGAAAAAGGTCAGAGCAGCTAAAATGGCAAAGGAACTTGATTTAGCTAGACATTGTAATGCAGATAGTAAGAAGTTCTTCAGTTTTTATAAGTTCAGTACAGTTTCCAAAAATATAGGTCCATTTAAGGTAGATGATGTGTTAGTTAGCAAGGACAGTGAAATGGTTGAAGTGCTTAATGATCAGTTTCAATCTGTCTTTACTATCGAGGACCAGAGTAGTATTGCAGCACTTCAGCCTCAGCCAGAGACAGAGGAGACTATAGGAGAGCTAGGTGGCATAAGTAGTGAACTTGTTCTAGAATATCTAAAGAAAGTAAGGCCTAACAAGGCAGAAGGACCTGATGAAATTCATGCTAGACTTTTAAGAGAATCTGAAAGGGTGTTGTCGGTTCCATTAGCCATAATATTTTATAAATCACTCGCAGATAGTAAAATTCCACTTGATTGGAAAAGAGCAAATGTTGTTCCTATTCATAAAAAGGGAGATAGAAGTAAAGAGGAAAACTATAGACCGGTTAGTCTGACCTCATTAGTCTGCAAGGTGCTTGAATCAATCATCAAAGATAAGATTGTTGAATTCTTGGAGCAAAATGAACTCATCAAGGATACACAGCATGGCTTTAGGAAGGGCCGTTCTTGTTTAACTAATCTTCTGGAGTTTTTGGATGTTGCAACAGATAGCTTTGATCAGGGTAAACAGCTAGATGTAGCTTTTCTTGATTTCAGTAAAGCATTTGACAAAGTCCCCCATACAAGACTGGGGTTGCAACTTAAAATTCATGGGATCAGGGGCAAGATTCTGGATTGGATAGAAATGTGGCTTTCAGGACGCCAGCAAAGGGTTATATTGAATGGGTGCCAATCACAATGGAAGGAGGTTCTCAGTGGGGTTCCACAGGGCTCAGTCCTGGGCCCATTGCTTTTTATAATATTTGTGAATGCAATTGAGAACAGTATAGACAGCAAAGTCTTGAAATTTGCAGACGATCTAAAAGTTGTCAGGATTATTAGAGGAAAACATGATCAGGATGTTTTTCAATCAGATCTGGACAAGCTAGTTGAGTGGTCTGAAGCATGGCAGATGAAATTCAATTTGAGTAAATGTAAGATTATGCACGCTGGACGGGTTAGCAGTAAACATAGGTATGAAATGGGTGGGCAGAAAATGGAGCAGATTGAAAAGGAAAGAGATTTAGGTGTCGTGGTAAACAATAGACTATCAGCGTCAGACCAGGTTGTAGAAGCTAGGAAAAAGGCACTTAGAATGCTAGGGGCCATTAACAGAAATGTTTCCTACAAGAGTGAAAAGGTAATAACAAAACTGTATTGTGCATACGTTAGACCACATTTGGAGTATTGTGTACAAGCCTGGTCTCCAACATATGAGAAAGATCGCTGGTTTTTAGAAAGAGTTCAAAAAAGGGCAACAAAAATGGTTAATTGTCTTGGTAGTTTACCTTATGAAGATAGATTAAAGAAATTGGGTATGTTTTCACTTAGATATAGAAGGCTAAGAGGAGATCTAATTGAAGTCTTCAAATTTGTAAATAGTCAGCATTCTGGATATTTAAAGGGTATGTTTGAGTTCAATAGGGAAAATCGAGGTAGAGGTCATCAGCATAAACTCATTATGAAACAAAGTAGGACTAGGCTACGACAGTCATTTTTCAGTAGAAGGGTTGTAGGACATTGGAATATGCTACCAGGGGATGTCGCTGATGCAGTGACACTTGCTTCCTTCAAAATTAGATTAGATAAATACTTTACAGAGAAGGGATTAGTTCATAAATACTCGTGGGATTAGCCTTCTTTTATGCAGGTAGAGTAAGGTGATTTGAAGGGGGCGAGACTGGTGGAGGGGCGGGGGGTGGTTGATGCCCAAGCAGCTGTGTCAAATTTGGCGGCGCTGCGCGCCGCCGTTTTCCCGCTATTCAGGAAAACCGGGGGGCGGAAATCACCCCCCCCCACACACACACACACACACACACAGGCCGTGCGCGTGTTAAACAAAAAACAAGGTGAATAGTTCCCTAATAATTGCACTAATTGCAGCGCAAATGACATTTAGTGTGACTTGCGAACTCACCAGTAACCTCGCATATAACACAAGTTTCTTACCCCCTACACAATGACCATAATCATTTAAGGTCGTTAATTTGTGCTTCAAATTGTCCCAACACACACTCGGGTATACGATACCTGAACAGTAAGAACCAGGATCCTAGGATTGCTTTGGAGCTTGGGTGCGGAATACATCGGTACACTTGACACAAATTTGTCCAGGCGCCCTGTATGCCTTGCATGTAGGTATGCACCTGCCCTACTTAACTATTTACCTAAATAAAATGTGGATAGGGTACCTACCATGTGCCAACTTATATTCCTAAAACAGCTCTTCCTACACTGATAATGTATGCCTCAAATTTAATGGTTAAGCTTGCAGGGCCTATTTTAACATGTTAATGGGGAGGGGCAAATGCCCCCCCCCCCCCCCAGTCAAGACATTTTGTCCACCCTGATTTCAGTAATTTTATGCCATTTTTCGCTTGATAGTATTAAATTAAAATACAATATACTTACTTGGTGATAAATTTATAAAGATCCAATGATAAATTCTATGATATTTCTAAGTTTTAGTATTTCCCAGCCAAAATTAGTATCTTTAAATTATTTCCGAAATAACATTAATTTCAATAGGTACCATTTAAACAATTGCTGATTAACGGCAGAGTAGGGGAGATCGGGGATTGTTGGACAAGGAACGTTGCCACAAAATTTCGCGTGAGTGTGGGGTGGGGTGTGTGGGGGAGGGGGAGGGGCAACCAGGTGGTTGCCACCCCCCCCCCCCCCTCCCACACTCCCATAATGTTAATATTAAAGTCCTGCTAATCTTGGGGTCCGGAGGGATCTTGGGGGGCCGGCCCCCTGGCCCCTCAGGTGGCGACGCCCATGGTTGGGATAGGGGAGATATTTCAATAATGTTCCTTCCGTGGAGTATATAAGGGAAGAATCTGAATATGAGCGGCCGGCCCGGCCCGGCCCGTGGCGACGCTTTTGAGAAGCAAATATCTCTGCAACAGCACGTCCGATTGACAAGCGGGCTTCTTTGCTGAGTAGTCCCATCCCCCTACCCTGTTTGAGACCAGAGCCGACTCACGTGAGTAACTACCACTGCGCGTGGCACGTGCCGCGTGAGGGGTGTAGAAAGGTGTTTTGTCGCAAAAGCTCCGCAACGAGTTGGCCGATTGTGTGGAAATCTGGTGTGTGGTTATGGATCTCTCAGCCGCCACTTTCCAACAAGTCAGGGGTGGGGTGCCTCTGCACGTACGCACGTGCGCACCCCTTTTTTGTCCCCGTACCTCAGAAACTACTTGCCCGATCGAATTGAAATTCACCATAGGTACATTTACTTCGCATTCGCTCGTTCATCGCCAACTACGGCGCCTTACTGGTTCGGTAAAAAGTTATGGAAGAAACACGACGCATGACCTCTGGGTCAATAGATTTTACCTCGTGGAGGTCGCAGGCCAAAAATGTCACATGGATCTTTGTATTTTGCAAAAGATTCGTGAGTCTGGTGAACATTGGGAAAATGTAGCCATTTCCTGGAGATTTATATGCATTTTCATGTTGCCCCAATGACCTAAAATTGAGAGGTCACAAAATCTACCTTGCCTTAGGTCATCGATATAAAAATTATCGGAAATAGCAGAATTGTTGGTATTTGTGACCTGATTAAATCCTGTAAGATTCCAACTGATCGGTTAAACAATCTGGCTACGGCACGACCTTATATTTTTAGATGGGATCACTAGACTTGACCTGAGGAGACCCGAGGTAAAAAATTACAGGATTTTGGCAACGGATAAGCAAACAGTTCTGCCAAAAATGGCGGTGCGAAACGCCGTCGTTTTCCACTATTTCCGAAAAACCTAAGAGGGGGAGGATATTCGCCCCCTGTTGTTGCGCGTGTTAACGTTTGCCACACAGATTAACACGCGCAACAACCTAAAAATCATGGCGATGCCAATGTATGGATCTGGTGAACATTGAACATTGAACATTTCCATACACCTAAGACATTGGAGTAATCAACCTTCGGTATTTTCATGCTCTGCATGCCCAATGTGCTCAACCTGCCGCACGAGTTGGATCAAATTACAACAATAATGGGGTAAGTTGAGCAATACTTGACATTTTATTTCGTGTAATTTTTGAAGTATAAACGTAAATTTTTGAAAATAATTGGTTTTTAATTAGGAAAGGTCAATTTTCGGACCATTCCAGTCTTTTTGGGGTTCTGGCTCGACTGGCTCGCTGGATCCACTGTTGAATATTGAAGCCGTAGTTCCTATTCAATCAAAGCATTACATTTGACGCAGTATTACGGAAAAACAAATGACCTTGGACATTGTAATTTGACTTAGTTATGTAAAAGGTGCAAGTACAGAAAGGAGTACGTTGTAGTAATACAAAATACAATGTGCCAACAATACAATGTAATACAAAATACAAGTCTCTGTCGGAACTGGTTAATAAGCCTATGGTATGGCGTGAGTTGTTAGGCAAAAAAAAGGTTAACCCGGCATTGGCTGGGGTTTCCAGACTCCTTCCAGTGGCTGGGGGGAAGGGGGGGGGGACTTCCCCCCTCTTGGTTTTCCTGCGAACCAATGATCGCAACGAGACACGCAAGGCGGCATTCGAAAGCTCTCAATGAGACAAATACAAAGCATACTCTAAAGTTGCAAATTGAGGTCACATGTTAGGTCACGGTCAGGTCAAAGGTCATAATCGAGGTATTTGAATGCATGGACCATACTTTCCATCCAAAGCCTTCGATTGAGAACATGATCACTCAGAGTGCTCTCAAAGGTATCGTACACATCCCGCATGAGCTAAAGTGAGATTGTTGGCAAAGATCAAAGTCAAGGACAAGTCACAAAAGGTCACTATGCGCAAAATATATACGAGACATGCAACATATGCTTTATGAGTTATGTTACATGCATAATTCGATAGTGATAGTCATTTTACCATCTGACCTCATTTAAGTAAGGTTGATGTCGAGCTCAAGTCAAGGTCAGGTCACATAAGGTCAAAACATATTGATAAATCTAAATAAAAACGCATGTTTCTAGACCAATTTTGTCTCAGAAATACAGTGCTGGAATTTATTTGTCTGTATCTGGTGACTAAATCCATAACAAACGCAATTAAAAAATATGACGTCATGAGTTACTCATACTTAGGGAACCCGGAGCCATACGTCAGTCAAATATAAAGATATTGCTTTTAAATTTGGTTTGGGTATTTTACACATAGTTCTCCAACATATATTCAGTTTTTGTTTAATGTTAGAAAATGTTGTCACTAAATTCGCCATATCTCGATTTTTTTCGACGAAATTGCTTCATGTTTACACATAAGACGTACAATTGATGTAGGAGATGGTACCCGAAGTTTCACGTCGATAGCGCTATTGGTTTTCGAGATATTGCGAAAGTTCGTCAGGGGGGCGAAAAACGCCCCCTCCCCAGCCAATGGCGGGTTAACACACACATTCCAAATTCTGGTGGCATTTTCCATCAGAGTCATGCTTACGTGTTTTTGCCTTTGTGTGCTATGTTTGGATCTTATCTTGCCCCCCCTCGTGATTTTCCCTTAAAATAGGCCCTGTAAGCTTGTGGTAAAGCAGCAAAAATGCGTGTCGGAACTGGTTAATAAGCCCCAGCACTGGTAAAAAACGAACACTTGCCACCACCACTGATAAGTTGCCTTTCATGTCCATATCGGAAATCGAAATCCAAGTCTAAAAACATTGGTAAAGCTTTGGTAACTATATCCACCGTTCAATTATGGTTTCATCAATAACTGACCTTTCTCTTTATGATCAATGATGCACCAGTTCACACTTTTCTACCCCTGCACTTCGCACTCTCTTCGCTTCACCGCTGCCCGAAACGCAATTGCACACAAGTCGCGGGTGGCGACGCGCGTTATCAGCTGACGCGGCTTGGTTAGTTGCCATGGTAACCGCCAAGTCCGCAAATTCGATCGTCCCGCCACGTGGTGGTTGAATGAGGAACTACAACTGGCTAAAAAAGCTGCCGCGGTAAGTTTATGATGCGTGGGTGGACATCCCGTCGTGTCCACTTAAAAATGAAGCGCGTGATTCGTGAAAGCTGTCCACTCAAGCGCACGAATATTCCGTTATTTTAAGTGGACATTTCATGTCCACATAAAAAAAATGAAGTCCACCTAAGCACGTCTGAGAGTACTTTCGTGTCCACCGAACCTTAATCTAGGAAAACCAGCAGTGGCGCACGCAGGGGGGTCAAAGGGGTCAGCTGACCCCCCCCCCCCCCCCCCCCCCCCGAAATTTCTGAGGGGGCCCGCATCAAAAGGGCCCGTATTCTGACAGGGGCCCGGTCTTGGTAAGGCCTGATCGAGGCAAGGGCCCGGTGCTGGCAAAGGCGTGATATGGGGCCCGGTCAGGACGAGGGCCCGGTCCTTGCATATTCTTAATGCAGGCCCTTTTCTGATAGGGGCCCGGTTTTGGTCAGGCCCGATCTAGGCAGGGGCCCTGTGCTGGCAAAGGCGTGGCATGGGGCCCGGTCAGGACGAGGGCCCGGTCACAACAGGGCCCGGTCCTTGCATATTCTTGATACCGGCCCCTTTCTGGTAAGGGCCCGGTGGTCTTGGGCAGGTCCGATCGAGGGAGGGGCTCGGTGCTGGCAAAGGCGTCATATGGGCCCGGTCAGGACGAGTGCCCGGACACAACAGGGCCCGTTCCTGGGAAATTATTTAATACGGGCCTCCTGATAGGGGCCCGTTCCTGGTATGGGCCCGATCAAGACAGGGCCCGGTGCTGGCAGAGGCGTGATATGGGGCCCGGTCAGGTCGAGGGCCCGGTCCTTGCAAATTATTGATACGGGTCCGTTCCTGGTAGGGGCCCGGTCTTGATCAGGCCCGATCGAGGCAGGGGCCCGGTGCTAGCAAAGGCGTGATATGGGGCCCGGTCAGGACGAGAGCCCGGTCACAACAGGGTCCGGTCCTTTCAAATTATTGATACGGGCCCGTTCCCGGTAGGGGCCCGGTTTGGTCAGGCCCGATCGAGGCATGGGCCCGATGCTAGCAAAGGCGTGATATGGGGCTCGGTCGGACGAGGGTCCACAACAGGGCTCGGTCCTTGCAAATTATTGATACGGTCACGTTCTGGTGGCACGGGCCCGTTCCTTGTAGGGGCCTATTCTTGGTCAGGCCCGATCGAGGCAGGGGCCCGGTGCAGGCAGAGGCGTGATATGGGGCCCGGTCAGGACGAGGGCCCGATCACAACAGGGCCCGCTCCTTACATTTTTTATACGGGCCAGTTACTGGTAGGGGCCCGTTCCTGGTAGGGGCCAGATCAAGGCCCCGGTGCTGTGCATAAACGTGATATGGGGCCCGGTCAGATCTAGTCTCTGGCCAAAACTAGTGGCTAGAGCAAACATGAACTAAATTTATACCTTTACAGCTGATAAATATGCGTGTTTTCCCTTGGGTTACATTGCAAGGTCATATTTTATAACTTGACCTTAGGTCACCGATATAGTATAGAAAATCCAAAATATTGTAGTCCCTAATTACCTCATGACGTGCCATGAATTTCATGTCGCTCGATTAACCATTGTGCCGGCGGTGCTACCTAGAAGTTGTTTGGTGTTCATGTCATTTGACCCGACCTGACCTGGCCGGACGCAATTTTTTGCCCAAAGGTGGATTAGCTATTTATTTCAAGTTGCTGAAAGTTTCAAGTCGATATCTCTATGCATTTTCTGATTATGGCGGGAAAAACTAAGGAGGGGGGCAAAAAACGCCCCCCCCCCCCCCCCCCAGCGCCTCCAGGGTTAATTACTTTTCCGTTCGCGAACGTAGCCTAGCGTAGTTTATACGGGACTTTGCCGTCCAAAGGCTGGAACTTTTAAACCTGTAGGGGACATGAATCTGGGAGGTTAGAAAGGAAAAAAGCGCCATAATTTGGCTCAATTTCTCAAATTGCCTCAATTTCCGAAAAGATCATTCATTTATGCCTAGAGAATATAAAGTCCCGTGTAAACGCGGTTTCTATCTACACTACAATTTGCGCATAAACATCTCAAACATCTGTGTAGCCAAATAATATTGTAACGCTGAACTTCACTGATGAAATAAAATGCTTCTCTATTTGGTACATGTTACGTTTCATCGTCAATACTAAGGATGTACCTAGGGACCGATGATTTTGAGTATCCAAGCCCAGTGCCCACCAAAGACAATGGGTAACAGATCTCCCGAAAAAAAAGAGTTATTACGACGTCGAATTCGTCGAATTTTTTGACGCGATCTGTTCCCGTGCTTCTCTCATTTTGACCAAACTCCAGAAAGCATGTGCGCAACTTCCAGACAGGTATCCAGCAACTGGTTTACACTAGGCCCTGGATCCGTTGGAATTAAGCCTTCCCAAGTCATGCGCGAGACCGTCTCCACATTTGTTGCGATGCTGTATGTTGTAAAAAAAATCAGCCATGCATCGCGCCAACTGATCACACATACCTGCTACGAAAATATCGTATCGGTTAACCAGTCACCACTACTGCGTGTTGTCATTGCCCTCATTTCGTCAACTCTTGACAGTTGTACCGCACATCAGTAGCATACACACCTAAAATTCGCACATCAGTAGCACACGCAGTCACCTTACACGACATTGATTTATAATGTCTCAGATCCCATGCTGTAGAACCCATGCCAATCAAAATCAAGTGACCGAAATCCGCGAAGTTTTCTATACAAAAAACGGGTGGGGGCCCGCATACCAGGGGGCCCGCTCTTAGGGCTCTGACCCCCCCCCCCCCCCGAAATGGAATCCTGCGTGCGCCATTGCGTCGTCCTGCGTCGTCAGGACACACATCCGGACAAACACGTTGGCCCGTACTTTCCTGAGCGACCCCCTAGTGGAAATATTTATCCTTCTACGATTTTGAATTCGAAGCGCCTTGACGAGACAAACACGATGGCGCACACAAATTAGTGCCTTATCTTCATTAGGTAAAAAGTTATTTACGTAAAACTGTTTTGCCAACAACTTTTTTCTTCGACATTTGATGACCTCTGGAGCCTAAAATATTTTACCTGAGCTCAAATTTGTGGACATAAATGGCGATTACATATTTAAAGAGCTTTCGATTGCTTGTTTTCGTTTGTTCCTAGCTATCATAGTTCCCGAGCTATTTGGGGGTTTCTCGAGCGAAGCCCTAAAACTGGAAAATCTGACTTTTGATGACCTCTGGTGACCTCAATATTGACCTGACCTAAAAAAGACAGATATACCTTCCATAGAGCTTGTCTAGAAATATCTAAATCCGTTTTCCGATTGTCGCTACGTTGCGTGGCTTTATAGATATTAGGGGGGGCGGAATCCCCCCCCCCCCCCCCACCAGTGCGTGTAATTATCAGATGCCCTCCAGGGCGCGTGTTAAAGGAAATAGTTCACATTCAACATTAGTTTTAAACTGAGATAGCAGTTTTGTAGCCCGTGTTGGGAAACCCCTATCTGCAAGTTTTCTTGACTGAAAAGACTGTCCAGCCGAATATATTTGAGTTTTTGGCGAAGGAATGCGGTGCTGGCGAAAGAATGTTGTACTGGTTCTAGCCCGGGAAGAGGCTATACCATCAGCCAATCAGCTTGCAGCTGGTGCTAGCAAGCGATCGCCGGCCGCCGGTTGGCACATCTCCAATGCGAGTCTATCTTTACGCAACTACTTTCGAATCTGATTGACTGAACCATTGTTTGCATACGCGTGACGTCAGGACTCCGACTCAGAGAGTACGCATATAGTTTTGATAGACAATACAAATTTACGGCCTTCTGTCCTGAATCGGCGCGATATAAGGCCATTTTTGACAATATAAAAATAAATTGTATTATAAAAAAACAATAAAATCGTGTAAGGTAAAAAAATTCCAAGGTGAACTATTTCCTTTAAGATATGACTATCGTGATGTAGAAACAACACATCCAAAGCAAGATATAAGCAAAATAATAGTAAATCAAGATATAAGAGGCATGTTATTTCGTTATTTTGTAGATATTTTGTTACTTCATCGTACATGTGCATAATCGGCATGTACGTTCTGTGTTGTTTCCTCAATCCGAATTGAAGAAGATTCAGGATATTATTTTGACTAACCCGCGCCCCGCTGGAGGTGGCAGAATCTGGCTCCCCGTCCCTGATTTTCTTAATAGCTTGAAAACAATTATAGATATCGACGTCAGCCTTTCAGTACTTGTGCTGCATCCATTCTTCGTCTTATCACAACATTTCAATGAAAATCGTGTAGTACTTTGGGAGATAATGACGTTTTAATCACGTCATGTCATGCCATATTTGGTGGAAAAACAATAAATGTTTGACAAATCGTAGACAATTTAGTTTTGAAGCAATTTGCAAATAAAAAGCCGAAAGAAAGGAAATAACATTATATTGAAATGGCTATCGCGGATTTTCAAAATTTTAAGTTTAGACTCCCAAAAGTAAAAATATTTTTTGTTTCGTTTCGAAAGTTATTTGTCACAACATACAACATACTGTACTATTTTAATTATGTGGGCCCCTTTGGCTACGAGAGTCCCTCTGATCCCATTTACTCCCCCCTCCCCTTGGATAAATCCTGTCTACGCCCCTGGTCCCCTGTAGGTCAGAGGGGGTTCTATGGAGGTCAGAGGTGCCCCTGAAGTCCAGAAGCGGCCTTCTGGAAGCCAGAGGGAAGGTGAGAGGAGCATTATGTAGGTCAAAGGCTCCATTTCAAATGGAGGCCCCTCTCAAATATAGCCCCCCTCTCAAATGGAGGCCCCCTAAATTTCGACTTGTCACCCTTGACAAAAAATCCGTGGCGCCGCCCCTGTGTTCATCCCATTATTGAGCCATGTGAGATTATCCTCCCAATTTTCCCTGATAAACAACTAGAAATCAGTGTTCAGTTTTACTCATTATTTGTTACCTCTCCTTTCGCTGACGCTCCACCCCCCCCCCCCCCCACCGGTCAACAACTTTTCGCTAACGGCGACCACTCGGCTTCTCTCGACCCCCCCCCCCCCCCATTTCAAAGGCGTAGGCCCCTGAGTCACGAGGGCATTGTTAATGGCATCGCTCTACGTGAGACACCTTGCGGAAAGTTTGTGTACTAAAGCTTCAGAGAGTATCCGCATGAAGTTCATTTGGCTAGCTCTGTCAGTGACTTAGTGGTGTCGACCGTTTGAGTGCTTTAATGTTTTGTTTTGTCTTTTTGGTAAGAATTCCTCTTTACAAAGTATTATAAGCAAATAGCATAACAATATTAAACAAATCCAAATATAAATTTCAAAATGAAAAAGCAGGTTGAATATATTTGCAATTGCGAGCGTCATTCAAGAAGCCGTGATAGTCTAGTGGTTAGGACCTCGCGTTGTGGCCGCGATAACCCCGGTTCGAATCCGGGTCACGGCAGCGGACTTTTTCACGCGGCCGAACATTAAAAGTGTGCTGTGATGCGGTACAGTTGGATAAAGGCGGCCGCACACTACACATTCGGCGCCCGATATCACTGCGAAATTCCGCCTCGGAAAATCGCGGCGATACCGCTGTATATCTTAGGACCTCGCGTTGTGGCCGCGATAACCCCGGTTCGAATCCGGGTCACGGCAGCGGACTTTTTCACGCGGCCGAACATTAAAAGTGTGCTGTGATGCGGTACAGTTGGATAAAGGCGGCCGCACACTACACATTCGGCGCCCGATATCACTGCGAAATTCCGCCTCGGAAAATCGCGGCGATACCGCTGTATATCGTCCTTGTTCCGGCGTATTCGACGCTGTCTGCTCGCGAGATTCCGGCCCGCTGACCTACAGCATGTCGCAACCTGTTCCTACAGCCTGTCCCAAGGTAAATTAATGATGGCCATTTTTCGACGAAGATGTAAGTTTAGAACCACGAAACTTTTACATAATAAATTTCACAGCGGCAAGAGCATGCTGTGTAAAATGCGTACCTCTGTCTTGCATAGATTCGCCACTGTTAGGCTTTTGGAGTAACGAATCAAGACATAAATGTCGAATATAAATGTCGACGCTACGCAGCGGGCAATTCATTTTTTTTTTTTTAATCGAAAAAATACAGCTTTGCAATTCCTGGTCAATGGTGGTGAAACATGCATCGACGAATTATAATTACATGTAGACGAATTATATCGGCGAATCAAGACATAAATGTCGAATATAAATGTCGACGTTACGCAGCGGGCAATGCATTTTTTTTTGTTTGGCTTTAAATCGAAAAAATACAGCTTTCACAACTTCAAACATACACCCGCGCAGCGGCACGCTCATGCAGACTGCGCATTGCACATCAACATGGAACATATTCCTGACTAATGAGCGACTATTTTAATTAACCCGCGCCCCGCTGGGGAGGGGGGGGGGGGTAAATTGTATCCCCCTCCCGGATTTGTAAATTGTATCCCCCTCCCGGATTTGTAAATTGTATCCCCCTCCCTCCCCCTCCCGGATTTGTTCAATAACTTTGAAACTATGAGTAGAAAATTACGTTTTGATGCAAATTGCAAAACGAAAACGTCAAAAGAACAGAAATTACATTCTCTTAAAAATAGCTATCTTGGATTTGCGAAATTGTGTGTTTTTGACCCCCAAAAATTCAAAAAAGTTTTCCACAAATTAAAAAAAATAGAAATAAAAATACAAATATTCAACAAACCGGAATATATGTTAGTGAACCAACTATGGATGATACCCGAACCAAATTTCAACGTAATATCTTTATTTTTGACTAACTTATGGCTCCCTATATATACAGTATAACTAACTCATGACGTCATTTTTCAAGTTACATTGTTTGGCTTTATTGACCAGATACAGACAAATAAATACCACCGCTGTATTTCTGAGACAAAGCTGGTCTAGAAACATGCTTTTTGTATTTATATTAATCAATTTCAAATTGTGTCCTTGTTGTGACCTGACCTTGACCTGAGGGCCATTATATGGGGTGAGGTTGTGAAAATGACTGCTACTATCGAATTATACGTGTAAAATAACCCATACAACGTGTATCGCATGGCTTTCGTAGACCTGTGACCTTTTGTGACCGGACATTGACCTTGATCTTTGCTTACAAGTTCACTTTCGCTTATACGGGAGATGCATTATACCTTTGAGAGCACCTTGCGCGATAATAGTCGCAATATAAGGCTTTGAATGTAAAGTATGGCCCAAAACTCAAATTCCTCAATTTTAACCTTTGACCTGATCTGACCTGAAATGTGACCTTGTTTTAAGAATTCCGGGTATGTAATATATTAGTCTCCTTGAGAGCTTTCGATCGCCGCCTTGTGCGTCCCGCTGCGGTCATTGGTTCGGAAGATACGAGGGGGTAAAATGAGGGGGTATCCCCCCAGCAGGGCGCGTTCGGCTGTCGACCCCAGCAGGGCGCGAGTTAACCCGCCATTGACGGGGGGGGGGGCGTTTCCTGATGAAAAGCAATTTCGTAGCAAAATTTCGAGTTATAGCGAATTTAGTGGCGTCACTACACACGAGTTGTACACCAAAATCAGCTAAAATGTAATAGACCGTACAAATGCCATATTTTAAGAACAATGCAATCCAAAAACGTCAAAAGATAGCAAATGGCAAGGGCTACAACATGGCGACCTCGGATTTCTGACAATTCTGATTTTTTACTCCCCATTTTTTGGGGATGCCCAGAAAATCTTTTTTTTCAAAAATATAAAAAACGGAATATATGTCAGAGAACCACATATGGGAAACTACAATGCCAAATTTCAGAATTATATCACCATTTTTGACTGACTTATGGCATCTAAAGTATGGGTATCTCATGACGTCATAGTAACCATTTTGTTTTGCTTTTATTGACCAGATACAGACAGAAGTGGAACCACTGTATTTCTGACACAAAACTGGTCTAGAAACATGCCCTTTGTATTTATATTTATCAATTTAAATTTTGACCTTCATTGACCTGAACTTGACCTGAACTTGAAATTAGCTTCACGTAAATGAAGTCAGGTGGGAAAATGACTATCGCTATCGAATTATACGTGGCAAATAACCCATAAAACATGTGTTGCATGACTTTCGTATATATTTTGAACATAGTGACCTTTTGTAACCCGACCTTGACCTTGACCTTGACACACAATCTCACTTTAGCTCATGCAGGATGTGTATCATACCTTTGGCAGCACTTTGGGTGATCATGGTCGCAAGCGAAGGCTTTGGATGGAAAATATCGCCCATAAACTCAAATACGGCGATTTTGACCTTTGACCTGACCGTGACCTGACATTTAACCTCACTTCGAAATTTTAGAGCATTATTTGGATTTGTCTCATTGAGCGCTTTCGAATGCCGCATTGCGCGTCTCGCTGCGATCATTGGTTTGGAAGACATACAGGGGGCGTTTACCCCCCCCCCCCCCCCCCCCCAGTCAATGGCGTTCGGCTGAGACCCCAGTCAATGCCGGGGTAACGGATCATATCGACTACCACTCGATGCATTTCACTCCACATATTCACAGCACTGAAGGTATGGGTAGTAAACAAAAATTCACAATGAAGAAAATAATTAAAGGGAATCTTATCAAGGAAGGAAAGGAAACATCAGCCAATAACTTGAAAACGGTAAATCGCAGACATAAGAATGGTACCGATCGCTTCGGTGCATCATGACGGGTACAGTGGTGAATAATCCAAGGGATCGGCCCAGGCGCACAACCAGAAAGCACATTTCGGGAGGGGGACACAGCTGTTGGGATCGATATCTCCAGTCCAAAAGGGGCCTCATTTTCAACCAAAGGGGTGCACGACTTGAGGGGCGACACCTACACTCGCAGGGGCGACCCCCCCCCCCCCCCCCCCACCCACGCAGAGGCATGCAGGGGCGCCGACTGGACAGTCACAACGCATTATGCCGCCCCCGGAAGGTATCTCGTCGCCCTCGGAAGGCATTATGCCGCCCTCGGAAGACATCTTGCTGTCCTTTGAAGTTGGAAGGCATCTTGCCGCCCCCAGAGCGCATTATGCCGCCCTCAGAAGACGTCTTGCCGCCCTCGGAAGTCATCGGAAGGCATCTTGCCGCCTTCGGAAAGCAATTTGCCGCCCTCAGAGCGCATTATGCCGCCCTTGGAAGACATCGTGCTGCCTTCGGAAGACATCTTGCCGTCCTCGGAACATATTGCTGCCTTCAGAGCACATTGTGCCGCCCTCAGAGCGCATTATGCCGCCATTGGAAGGCATTTTGCCACCATCAGAGCGCATTATGCCGCCCTCAGAAGACGTCTTACCGCCCTCGGAAGGCATTCTGCCGCCCTCAGAACGTATTATGCCGCCCTTAGAAGGCACCATGACACCCTCGGAAGACATCTTGCCGCCCTAGGAAGGCTTCTTGCCGCCCTCAGAGCGCTTTATGCCGCCCTCGGAAGGCATATTGCCGCCATCGCACCTGTTATGAAGGGGGCGCCATATTTTGGGAGAGGGACGCACATGAGCTTGGGCCCTCATTGGCATAGGGGCGCACACACATATGCTGGCGGCAGTGGCGTGCGAAGAAATTCACAAAGGACCAGGTCATTGCCTTGAGGGGCTCCACCCGATCGACATGGGCGCCCACCAATATTGATGACAATTTTGCAAGCCTCTCCTTCCGCTCCGTGCGGAAGGAGAGGCGCCACCCCCCCCCCCCCGTCACTAGCCGGAGGGGCGCCGTCACTGACCAGGGGCGCCGTCACGGGTCGGAGAGGGGCAGTCACTAGTCGGAGGGGAGTGTTTGTTTTAGAGGGCGCCTCCGGCGCCCTCTCAAAACTCAAAACAGACCCACTTTTTGAGGGGGCGCCTTCGGCGCTCGCCCAAAAGTGGGGGAGGGAAGGTCCGGGGCACCCGGACCCTGGTAGCGACGCCCCTGGTTGGTAGGTACAGGGGCGCAGGGCGAAGAACTATGTTCAAGTTGGGGGGGGGGGGAGGGGCGGAGGCATTCTGAAGTTGATTCTTTCCATGCACCGCCCATAGGCGTAATGTTAAAATCCAAAATGTTGGGAGGTGGGGGGGGGGGGGGCTGCCTCCCTGCCCCCTGTTCTTACTCCTATGGGTAGGTACAGAAAGTCACTTTTGTATGCAATTTGGTAACCTTTGACTAAGGTAGTGTGCCGCGCTATGCACAGACATCAGAAAAGTAGCGGCATTGTGCACCATTGCAAAATGCCCATATTTCTTCTGACAAAGCTGTTAACTTAACTTAACCTAACCTTACCTATTAATAATAACAACTTTGTCAGAATAAATTTAGGCATAGTGTACCATAGCAAAATGTCTGTATTTCTTCTGACAAAGCTGTTAAACTAAACTTAACCTAACATAGGTAACCTATTAATAATAATAACAGCTTCATACGAATAAATTTTGAAATTTTGCTGTGGTGCACAATGCTGCTGCATTTCTGATGTTACCATATGATACTGTGACATACCATGCTGCCATACTGTGCATAACATGGCGTACCAACATATACCTTAGTAAAACATAACCAGCAATTTTTAGTGTGGGGGTTGGGGGGGGGGGGGCAGACAGTTTTTCCCCACCAGTTTCCCATTCACATAGGACTAATTATACAATCCTGCTAATCATGGGGGGGGGGACCAGACTGGTTATTGATTTTACTCTGCATTGAATCAATTGAAATCGTTCAATACAAATTGCTTGAATTGAAGAAAATCCTTTCACCACCATATATTTGTATGCATCAATCGTGATTGAATCGAAACCCGCATGGAATCAAATTTAACGATTCTTAACAATTCAAGTGTGCATGGTAAATTGTGCAAATACAATGCAGTCTCAGTGGCTACACTCATTTCTACTGAAATATCATTGCTGTAGCAATGTTTTAATGATAATTTATTCATATACACCTATTGCGTTATACGTTTCCACTTTTATTGATTTTACATATATTCAACATATATTTAAATTTTGAATCAAACGTGAATCAATTTAAAAAAAAAATATTTGAATCGGGAAGAATCAATTCTCAAATGTGTCTCAAATGTCTCAAAAAATCAATAACCAGTCTGGGGGGGGGGGAATTGATCCAGTAGGGCCTGACCTGCAGCCCCCCTCCAGGCAGGGTCCTATAGGATTTCTTTGAAGCCATGGTGCAAGTGGGAAATTCAGCCAAAAAAACTAACAATAGAGAGTTGAAAAATGCAGCCTAAGAAGGCCATATGATGCACTCAGCATCGGTTTTGCCAAAACTTGAACTCACCCATCAGGCAAGGTTTACCAAATGAACGGAAAAGTTATGTTATATTGGTCAAAGGCAGAATATCAGCTAGTTTAGTGTCTGATGTGGTATGTTGAGGTGCTAAAGATGTCTCATTTGTATGCATTTTTTGTCTAAAGTTGCCCATGTATGTGCTGAACTTCAACTTGGTATGTAAGTACAGGAGCATCACCCCTGTTTGCTACCCTTCCTCCCACTCCAACAGGATAATTTTAATCCTGCTAATCTGGGGGGGGGGCAGAGTGATTCTGAGGGGCCATCTGATTTTTTGTTTGTTCTATATTCATTTTGTGCTTTCAACGCCTGTGTTATTGTTGACAACCTTTGACTAAGGGACATATTTGCATGCTGGTGCACAATATGGCAGCACGTTATGATGTCATAGTACTATGTGGCAAATGGCAGCATTGCAAAAGTAGCAACATAGTGCACCAAGGCAACATTTGCATACCTTATTACCACAAATTGACTCCAGTAGTCGTCGCACCCTAAAACCCCAATCAACCAACAAAACAAAACTATGTCTGTCAGTATCAAACTTTTTGTCTTGGAAAAGTTGACAAAATTGTAGGAAAACAACTGGTGACAGACTTGGGGCTTCAGAATCCCAACGGTGACACACCGCTAGGGTTTCCCAGCCCTGACATTCCCTTTAATTATTCCCTTGCCACGGCCCTCATTTGATTACATTCATTGTCATAGCAAAAACATATAATATGGAATTTGGATCTTTTACCGGCCTCTCATCGGTAATTACGAATGAAAAATACATATTAAGTTTTTTAGACCAATTTCGAATGATCATTTCATTCGAAATTGGTCTATAAGATTCATTGGTCTCATTCATTTCATTCATTTTTTCAATTTAAAAATGAATACCAAACTTCTGTACCAAAAGTACAAGGCGTGGTCAACTTAACTGTTTGTTATCTCATGTTTGCGTTGCATTGTTTCAAACTATTGAATTATTCCCTAGCTACGGCCCTCATTTGATTACATTAGTGGTTGTAGCCCCGCTTTAGCCAAGCTAAGTAGCTGTTGGATAGCTCTGTTGTTTTGTGTATTTTTTGAGGAACCACATTATATTTAGATATAAGGATTAGATATTTAGTTTTGTGGATCGTTTAGGTATTATTTTTAAGCATTCATAGTTAGCTGTTACCTCTTACTTGCTTTTTAAAGGACTTTTCATTCTAGCTTGTGTGCGCCAAAATTGTCTTAGTCTTATTTTTGTGTTATTAGTTGCAGGGTTGGATAAGTAGATATTTTAGAAAATTAGGGATAATTAAGGTGTATTTAGTATTCAGTTTATTCAAGGATTAGATATTTAGTCTAGTATTAGGTGCACTCATAGCTGATTTGTGTCACTAGCTTTACCTAGATCTAGTTAAGGTTTAGAAGAAGAAGAAAAAAAGAAAAAAAAGTTAAGTTAAGTTAGTAAAGTATTGAAAAGTGCATAGTACCTAAGTTATATACCTAAGTTACTAGTGTATTCAAATGAGCAGGACTAGGATGCAGGCGAAGGTAGCAGAGCTAGAGGCCCTCCAGGCTAGAGTAGCGGAGCTTGAGGCGCAGTTAAGTAAGTGTAGGTGTAGAGATGAGCCGCAGGAGGGTGTAGCTCCTGACCAAGGAACGTATGCGCAGATCGTGGTTAGGGGGTCAGAAAAGGAGCCTACAGGATCAGGGACCAGTGGTAGTTCTGATAGGGGCATAAGGGAGGAGGATAAGGCAAAGGTGGATAGTGCGGCTGGGGTTTGGAAGTGTGTTGGAGGGTCACGTTTCTGGAGACTCAACATTGTGGAAAGTAATGCTAGGGCCACAGACAGTAAGGATGAGGAGGGGTGCTGGGTAATGGAGGGTGGTAGCAGAATCTGGAGGAGGAAGAGGGAAGGGGATCAGGAGGGATGGACAAAAGTTCAGGGTAGAGTCAGGCAGTACAGCCCCAGGGAACATCAGCAGGTTACAATAGCAAATAGGTTCAGTGTGTTAGAGTCAGCAGCTGAAAGTGACAGGGAAGAGATTCAGCATTTAGTGGTTGGGGACTCAAGGGTAAGGCCCTTAAGGCGAACATTCTGTGGGAAGAGGGACAGATGTATAGTCAAACCGGGGGCAAGAGTAGTTGATATGGGCCCTGTCATTGAGGCAGAACTTGGTAGGAGTAGCCCGGAGACAGTTATAATACAGGTGGGGGTGAACAACATCGGACCTAGGCAGAGTGTGAGAATAGTAGCGGAGTACCGGAGCCTGCTGCAGAGGTTGAAGGAGTTCAGGAAACCAGTCATTGTGACTGGCATCCTCCCTCGCTGTGGAGCCAGTGAGGAGTGGTACTCGAGAGCTCTGTCTGTGAACAGCTCAGTTCAGAACTTATGTTCAGCTATGGGGCTTAGTTATGTAGACTTATGGGATCAGTTCTATGAGTGGCATAGGTACTATATGAAGGATGGGCTTCACTTATCGGATGAGGGGGCAAGGGCTTTGGGAGATGGCTACAGAAGTGTCATTCAGGGAAACTAGGTAGGAGGGGGGCTCAGGGACGCTAGTACTAGGGCATCAGGAAGTAAGCATTGGTAGAAGTTCATGTCAGAATAGGACAGTAGATCATAATTCCCCCAGAATTAGTAGAGTCAGCTCAAAGTATAAGATCACATGTGTGTTGCTGAATGCCCAAAGTATTAGGTCTAAATTTGATGAGTTTGAGTGTTATGTTGCCCTTGAAAAGCCTGATATCATTTGTGTAACCGAGACATGGGTTAGTGAGGGGTATAATAGGGATAGGCTACAGGATTTCGAGTTACAAGGGTATAACATGTTCTCATACTGCAGAGAATCACGGCAGGGAGGCGGAGTGTTTGTATATGTAAATAGCTTGTACTGCACTACTAGAGTTGATGATTCTAGTAAAGTAAAAGAACTAGAATCAATCTGGCTTGACATTAAAATTGGTACAGGAAACAGGAAGGTTGAGGATAGGTGCATTTTACAGACCAGGGAATCTTCCAAGGAACTCCCAAGCTGAAACAGACCAAGATATTTGTGAGGAAATACGTAGGAACTTTCGGGCTCAGTGTCTTATTATGGGAGATTTTAACTTAAGAGGATACGAAAGTATAGCAGAGGAAACAAATGAGTGTAGGTTGTATAGGCAAATCTTTGAAGAGGAGCTTTTCATGCATCAGTTTGTAACAGAGCCAACCAGACATTGCTCCATTCTAGACCTTGTATTCCCAGACAACAGTGATCTAGTTAGTGACGTAAGTATTTGTGCAGGTCTAGGAACCAGTGATCACAATATGGTTAAATTCAATATCTCATCAGAAATGAGGCCCAAAGATAACCTTATTATGGTTCCAAACTTCAGCCGGGCTGATTTTGATGGTATTAGAAATGACCTCGCACAGATAAAATGGAACGTTGAGTTGGCAGGTTTAGATGCATGTGAGGCCTGGAATGTTTTCAAAGCTAGATTAAGCCAAATTCAAAATCGGCATATACCCCTCAGGCACAAACGTAACAGAACCAAGGGCAATCCATTTTGGCTTACCCCAGAAGTAAGGAGTGCTATACAAGCTAAAAGAAGTGCATTTGGCATTTTGAAGGGATCTTCACTAGATATAAATCAGAAGGCCTACCAGAATGCAAGAAATTCAGTTAAGAAAAAGGTCAGAGCAGCTAAAAGGGCAAAGGAACTTGATTTAGCTAGACATTGTAATGCAGATAGTAAGAAGTTCTTCAGTTTTTATAAGTTAAGTACAGTTTCCAAAAATATAGGTCCATTTAAGGTGGATGATGTGTTAGTTAGCAAGGACAGTGAAATGGTTGAAGTGCTTAATGATCAGTTTCAATCTGTCTTTACTATCGAGGACCAGAGTAGTATTGCAGCACTTCAGCCTGAGCTAGAGACAGAGGAGACTATAGGAGAGCTAGGTGGCATAAGTAGTGAACTTGTTCTAGAATATCTAAAGAAAGTAAGGCCTAACAAGGCAGAAGGACCTGATGAAATCCATGCTAGACTTTTAAGAGAATCTGAAAGGGAGTTGTCGGTTCCATTAGCCATAATATTTTCTAAATCACTCGCAGATAGTAAAATTCCACTTGATTGGAAAAGAGCAAATGTTGTTCCTATTCATAAAAAGGGAGATAGAAGTAAAGAGGAAAACTATAGACCGGTTAGTCTGACCTCATTAGTCTGCAAGGTGCTTGAATCAATCATCAAAGATAAGATTGTTGAATTCTTGGAGCAAAATGAACTCATCAAGGATACACAGCATGGCTTTAGGAAGGGCCGTTCTTGTTTAACTAATCTTCTGGAGTTTTTGGATGTTGCAACAGATAGCTTTGATCAGGGTAAACAGCTAGATGTAGCTTTTCTTGATTTCAGTAAAGCATTTGACAAAGTCCCCCATACAAGACTGGGGTTGCAACTTAAAATTCATGGGATCAGGGGCAAGATTCTGGATTGGATAGAAACGTGGCTTTCAGGACGCCAGCAAAGGGTTATATTGAATGGGTGCCAATCACAATGGAAGGAGGTTCTCAGTGGGGTTCCACAGGGCTCAGTCCTGGGCCCATTGCTTTTTATAATATTTGTGAATGCAATTGAGAACAGTATAGACAGCAAAGTCTTGAAATTTGCAGACGATCTAAAAGTTGTCAGGATTATTAGAGGAAAACATGATCAGGATGTTTTTCAATCAGATCTGGACAAGCTAGTTGAGTGGTCTGAAGCATGGCAGATGAAATTCAATTTGAGTAAATGTAAGATTATGCACGCTGGACGGGTTAGCAGTAAACATAGGTATGAAATGGGTGGCCAGAAAATGGAGCAGATTGAAAAGGAAAGAGATTTAGGTGTCGTGGTAAACAATAGACTATCAGCGTCAGACCAGGTTGTAGAAGCTAGGAAAAAGGCACTTAGAATGCTAGGGGCCATTAACAGAAATGTTTCCTACAAGAGTGAAAATGTAATAACAAAACTGTATTGTGCATACGTTAGACCACATTTGGAGTATTGTGTACAAGCCCGGTCTCCAACATATGAGAAAGATTGCTGGTTGTTAGAAAGAGTTCAAAAAAGGGCAACAAAAATGGTTAATTGTCTTGGTAGTTTACCTTATGAAGATAGATTAAAGAAATTGGGTATGTTTTCACTTAGATATAGAAGGCTAAGAGGAGATCTAATTGAAGTCTTCAAATTTGTAAATAGTCAGCATTCTGGATATTTAAAGGGTATGTTTGAGTTCAATGGGGAAAATCGAGGTAGAGGTCATCAGCATAAACTCATTATGAAACAAAGTAGGACTAGGCTACGACAGTCATTTTTCAGTAGAAGGGTTGTAGGACATTGGAATATGCTACCAGGGGATGTCGCTGATGCAGTGACACTTGCTTCCTTCAAAATTAGATTAGATAAATACTTTACAGAGAAGGGATTAGTTCATAAATACTCGTGGGATTAGCCTTCTTTTATGCAGGTAGAGTAAGGTGATTTGAAGGGGCGAGACTGGTGGAGGGGGGGGGGGGGGGTGGGGGTGGGTGTGGGTGTGGGTGGGGTGGGGTGCAACCTCGGATGGGCCCAAGAGGCTCTTTGTTGCACTTTTCTTTTATGTCTTTTATGTCATTAATTGCCATAGCAAAATAAAAACACACATTAACCGTTTTCACGAAGGATTATTGTGCGAAACTTTCAAAAACTTTTTAAAATGTTTTGAAAAGTTTCGACGATCCATTCCTTAACTACAAAACTTCATGCGATTTTTTGCTAGAAATATCTCTCATAATTTTGTAATATGTTGTTAAGAATATAATAGGTATTTTACCAAATTGCGGTTTGATGGGAATAAGCTAGAAAAGTATTGATAGGTCAGTTGTGATGCCAGATCTCCACCAACTAAACCTTTTTAAAATGTTTTGAGAAGTTTCGACGATCCATTCATTAACTACACAACTTTTGCATGCGATTTTTGGCTAGAAAAGTCCCTCAGAATTTTGTAATATGTTGATAAGAATATAATATGCTGACAAAATTACGCTTGGTAGTAATAAGCAGGAAGCAAGATTGATAGGTCAGTTGTGATCTCCACCGACTGAAACTTGGTATGTTAAACTGAACGAAAGGACTCTACGCATATTTTCTTTTAAAAACGGCCAATTTTGTATAATAAACTTGTTATGAGCTCAATAAATGTTTCCATAACTATTGAAGTGTGATTACGAGCGAGCGCGAAGCGCTCACTCGTCCTTCCGTGGCATATGGGAAAAATCTGAATATGAGCGGCCCAACCCGATCCGACCCGACCTGACCCGACCCGACCCGGCCCGTGGCGACGCTTTTGAGAAGCTCATATCTCTGCAACCGCTCGTCCGATTGACAAGCGGGCTTCTTTGATGAGCAGCCCCATCCAAACTACCCTGTTTGAGATCAGTTCCGACTCACGTGGGTGACTACCACTGCGCGTGGCGCGTGCCGCGTGCCGCGTGAGGGGTGTTGAAAAATGTTTTCTCACAAAAACTCCCCAACGTCTGAGCCGATTGTGTACAAATTTGGTGTGTGGTTAGGAACCCCTCAGCCGCCACTTTCCCACAAGTCAGTGGTTCCTCTGCACGTGAGCACGTGCACACCCCTATTATATATCTCAGGAACGGCTGAGCCGTTTGTGTTCAAATTTGGTGTCTGGTTAGGGACCTCTCAGCCGCCACTTTCCCAAAGTCAAAGGTGGATGCCTCTGCACTTGCGCACGTGCGCACCCTTTTTGTATCTCAGAAACTACTTGCCCGATCGAGTTGAAATTTGCCATAAATTTCCTTCGCGCTCGCTCGTTCATCGCCGACTACGGCGCCTTACTGGTAGTATCGCCTAAATCAGGCATTTATTTGTTGGGAATGTATAATATACTAATACTTTTATACCAAAACTTGTTAAAACTTTTCAGAAACTTTTCAGAATCTTTTCAGCGCAATAATCCTTCGTGAAAACGGCTATTATGTTTTATCATTTGGATTTTGGATCTGTTAACGGCCTCTCGTCGGTACTTAAATAGATTACACGGGTTTCCGTCCTGAAAGGAAATGCACTCTTTTGCAGTTGTACGAGCTTTAAACACGTTTAAGACATATAACAGGGACCTCAATGCTCATTTAATCCATTATTTCAGCAATTATCAGCGTTAAAACTTTGGCGTATTTCGAGACTTGTATCAGATAACGAGTATTTGATCGGCATTACTGTCCACCACTTTTATCTTAGAATCTGTATTCGTCAATTTTAGAGTTTTGAATTATCTGCAAGTGCTACACTGGATCACAAAATGATTATGCAATTCAAAACTCACGAGACTCTTTATTACTACACACTGTTGGTTCAGGTTTTGTGGTTTTCCTATCTCTGGCCGGTAGCGTTGAGAATTTGGTGGTGGCGTTTTAGCATTAAAATTCATGCAAAATATCGAATTGTATGGGAAAAACTAGGTAGCTGCTGCTGTCGTTGGAACAAAACAAGTTTTTCTTCAAATATTGTTTATTTCACCGGAAATATGCCATGAGTGAAGTGTTTTTATTAGCAAGCGATGACTGGCCGGTCCTGCAGAAAGTACGCGGTGGCATCACTTCGCAGTTCGAAATGTCCTTACGTGCAGAAGGGGTCATTTCCATAAAAAAATATGGCTACCGTGGGACTTCTACCACCTTTATAAGGACGTTATACTATGTAACTCAATTATTCTGGAAAAAAAACGTATACTCCCTTTAAACCTCGCTCTGCGGATGGGGGGGGGGGGGTCCTAAAACGACCCTCCCTGAAGTTTTTCTTGAATAACTTTTTACACATGCGGCGCATCTTGCTGAAATTTTCAGTAGCTGAGTTTACAACAATTATACGTATCCTACACAAATTTGAAGTGTATACACTGTATACACTTCAAATTTGTATAGGATACGTATAATTGTTGTAAACTCAGCTACTGAAAATGTCAGCACGATGCGCCGCATGTGTAAAACGTTATTCAAGAAGAAAAAAACCCAGGGAGGGTCTAAAGGCATCCAATTTTGAGCATCTAGGTCAACTGGTGACTTTTTGGGTTCAGGTCAATGGCCCTTTGGGTTCTGACATGACCTTGACAAAAAGGTAATTAGGTTCCCCACCGCAGGCCCAAGCAGAGCTCGTCAGTCCAACTGGACACCCCTCAGGCCGACCAAGGGCTCCTCAAGCCGGCCGAGCTTCCCTCAAGCCGACCGAGGGTCATCAGGCCGATCAGGCCGACTGAGGCCCCCTCAGGCCGGCAGGGGAACCCTCAGGCCCAACAATGGCTCCTTAGGCCGACTGGAACCCCTCGGGTGGACGAAGGACCCCTCAAGTCGACGGAGTGCCCCCTCAGATCGACCGAGCTCCCCTCCAGGCCCAACAAGGCTCGCTCATGCTGACCGAGGGTTCATTTGGTCAACCACGGACCACCTCAGGCGGACATCGGTTAACCTCCTGGAAGAGCCATGGACCCCTCGCCCCCCTGGCCACGATGACCCCAGACCCGATGCCTTTGCCCCTTTGATGGCACGTCCCCTCGATGTTCCTCCGGATCAAACTATTATTTTAGCATGGATGTTGGATATTCAGGATATTGCAATACCAGGGAGCCAAAAAGGCTGCATAAACTATCAGCCTTATTTCCAGCAAACAATAAATTTACAACAAATTCCATTGAACATCATTTAAATAGAGCACTCCGATCGCTAATTCGTCATGCTCCACCTCCGCTATTCGCTAATCTGAACGCTTGAACCTTGTATCTACGGACTTGTTAGCAGAAGAGAATCCATGCTACAAACTTACCCATTATATCATAATCGAAAAGCAGTCGCAGATGGAATCGCAATGCTCGTATACTTCTATGATGGAATACTCCTAAGATGGAATCACATCTTGATATGATGAAATACGCAAAATTCAAAACAGAACAATCTATACGGGTAGTCCTTGAAATTTTAGAGGGGCACAAATTTTGGAAAACATTGGGGGGGCCCGGAGCACCATTGGGGGGGCTCAGCTCAGCATTGGGGGGGGGGGGGGGGGCTCGGGCCCTCCCAAAGAGATATAAAAGTTCCGCCCCTGGAGACATGTCCTGCAGTTCCGTCACGGTAACGCCAGGTGGTCCAAACAAAGGGAGACATGTCCTGCAGGTCCGGTGAATGAGCCGAATCAGCTGGCGTCAGCGGTTAGTCAGCTGACGTCCGCGGTTAATATGCACGCCAACAGTCATGTGACACGTGGTAACGTCGTTGGAAAGATCCGCCATTGTAGGGGCTGTCGGCGCTACAGCTGACTATTTTGTAAATTATTCTGTCACGCATTATAATTATTGCGGCTAGACAGCCCGCAGTCGACAAATGGTTAAACTGGATCAGGGGTAAGCTTAGGCGACGGGCGTGGCTCACTAGTCCCCTCACTTCACTGAAGAGACCAAGCTATATGACTAAGCTATTATGCCAGCGTCAGCTTCTACTCCTGATACTTCAGTTTCCCTACTAACAGGTGTGCTCATCTCTTTGAACACACTATAGTAACCACAGGTGCGGCCAAAACAGCTGTTCTGTCGGCTGTGGTAAAATTCGTGTGCCGTTACAACATAGACGCCGGTACTTGGAAATGAAAGGACTGGCCTCGCCTGCAAGCTTTCCTACAGTAAGGGCTGCCATATGGCCGTCAGGAGGGCTGCCATTTACCGTCAGGAAAGGGTGGAGGAGTAGGTGGAGCGAGCTTTGCAGACAGCGAATGTCTGAATCATTGTGTGATCTAACGCCAACTTGGTAAGATATAATGCCTTATATATTTGTCTCATTGAAAAGGGCCTTCTGACGTAGGGACGCTTGTGTGTCACGGTTGTGGTAGACAAAGGACAACTTCTGAAGGAAGTTACCTATTATTTACTGTCATGGCATGATGTGACAATGGAAAATACTCTATTCTACTGCGGAAGCGTAGTTAAGCTCAGAAAAATAATCGAGAATGTGTATTTATATTTATATTTATTTGCAATATCGCCAACAGAGAAATCTCCACTTACAGGCGAAGTCATTGCTTTAAACACACATAGCATTACAGTGACATAAATGAACTAAATAAATACAGGTAAGAAAATTACCAAATTAAACGAGCACACTGACAGCAAAAGTGAAATATACTCATAGCAGTGCTTCACTGTTAAAAGTAAATAGGCTACTTCAGTATTAAAAGTTTCGCACCCCACACTTATACCTGTTAATTGGTATAACATAAGACTTAACATGACTTTTAAAAACTAAAATATCATCGGCGAACAGGTCTGCGACAGCGTCTCTGTCACTTAAAAATGCATTCATCTCTCGTGGGGTTCTACAGAATAACCCAGATCGTACGGTGCTTGCTCGTGCTCGAGGTACCGTGAAGAGAGTATGCGTGCGGGTCGATCGAGCAGGCACGTGTAAAGAGAAAGAGCGCAGCAAAGTTGAAGAGTCATATTTTCCCCGGACGACGTTGCGGAGGAAAAGAAGGTCATGCTGCACTCTCCGAGACGCTAGGGATGGATGCGAAAGTGGTGCAGCAGGTCACGATACGAACGAGAGGAAGTCCGACCAGAAGTGTGATTTAGAAGCCATATGATAAATATGTGCTGCATTCGATCGACCGTCACCGTGTGTGCTAGTGACCAGAGGCGCACCCAGGACACTTTGGAGGGAGAACTCCGGTGTAAGAACACTTAACACTCATGTAATGACCATATTGACCATAATGACCATAATGACCATAATGACCATATTATTTCTCATCAAGTCTATCCCATAGCAAAGCACGGCGATATCGTTTCATATCTCTAAACTTGACTTTGCGCCTCAGAAGAAGTCGCTCACCTATCGTACAGCGATGTCCCCAGCCTGAGAGGGAGGCACTCGCCTCGATCCGCCTCTGTCGGCCCTCGTCCAGTCCCGCCCCGGCACATTCCGAGGTGGACGCAGGTGTTTGCACGCTCCGCCGCCCCCGCACTGCACGTCTGCGACACCTGCACTGCACGTGCACGCTCTGCCGCCCCTGCAGTCCTAGATATTTGAAACTTGCAGGATTTCATAACGTCACAACTCATAAGTACCTACAATTCGTGTAAATAGGATTTATTCGTATCGGTGACCTAAGGTCAGCTCAGTTTCCTGACCTTCCCATTATAAGTGAATGGGAAAATATACAAATGCCTCCTATTCAGAGCATATGCATTAGATCAGGCCAATTTTTTCATAATCATGTTATTTTAGCTCATTATTGATGGTCCAGGTGAAATTGTTGCTCAGTGACCTCTGCAAAGTCATCTGAGGTCATCTGAGGTCATCAGTACGTTTTTGCTAATAACTGGCGATATAATAAAGATAGAGACGTGTGGATGACACTACTGTGTTTGTCTAATCGAGTCGCGTCGCCCAATATGCAACATGACCTACCAGGGTCACCAAATGACCTTGACCTGAGGTCAAATTTTGAAGTTGACCTAATCAGGATATTATTAATGTTTCGAAGCGCCTTAACAAGACAGACACGAGAGTGTTCAGTTTAGTCCTCTATCTTTAAACGATAAAAAGTTATTCACGAAAATATTTTTTTTTGGAAAAATGCTTTCGTGACCTTTGATGACCTCTGGAGCCAGTGGCGTATTTATAAATCAGCCAAAGGGGGGGGGGGGCACATGCTTTTGGAGCACAATTCATGTTTTGAGTCTTGTCTTACCAGGGGCGTCGCCACCGGGGGGGGGGGGGGGCGGGGGGGGGGGGGGCAAGTTCGCTCGGAACTAGTGATGCCAAAAAAAATCACCAAATGCAGGGACCGGCACCACCGCCGCCACCGCACAAAATTTGGTTGGCACCGCACAAAGCCCGGCCAACATCTGGCAGCACCGCACCAGGCCCGGCAGCCTGCCCGCATATCTGCTTTATTCTAGCCTTAAACTCTTAAAATAGGAATAGACAGAAAAGAAAAAGCATGCTTGATGGCATAGCACATGTCCAAATGAGAAGGTTATCTATGAATGATTTGTGGATTGCTAATGGATTGCTATAATTGAAAGTATTAGGTATGCTACCTACCCAAAATTACAATCTGGCATGTGACCTAACTCCTGAATTTTTACCCGATTTTCAATTGAAATGTGTCAATCGAATCTTCAAGAAATAAGCATTTCATATTTGGGTGATAGGTTTCCAACCTAACCTAACCAGAACACGCCTTCTCCTCTAATTCAGTTCCCTTGGAATAAGGAAATATGCCTCTACTTACCGTGCTGGGTGCGAAAAATTGCATAATATACTTCTGGGTGGTGGTCGGCCGCGCCACCCCCCGCTTATCTCGTTCGGCCTTACTTTGGGCCTCAAACTTCTTCCGGCGCTTAGAGGCTGGTTCTTCCATTTCACTCGCACTTATTTGTTATTAAATTGGAGGTTGTAACTGATTTTGCAGCTCACAATAGCAGAAAACTCCGCAGAATGCGCGCTTTGTTTACTCTAGCTAGCAGACGGTAGCACTCAAGGCCTTACAAGATAGGCAGAATCATCCGGGCATTTTAACGTTCCATTTCTCAACACTAGCGTGACGTCACTGGAGGTGTCATTTCCGACTCGGCCGCCACCGCCCTGCCGCTGTGCTCCGGCTCGGTGCGGTGTGGGATATTTTGTAATGCAGTTGCGTATAGGCTATTAGGTGCGGTCGCAGGTGGGGTCGGGGGACATCCGGGCATGCTTCCCCAAAAGACCCATGAAAAAATGCTAACTTCCCTGGTCCCTACCATCCTCGTCACCAAAGCACCCGGCCCGCCTGTACTTCCAGGTCAGAGAGAGCCTCGGTGAGGTCAGAGATGGCCCTCTGGAAGACCGATGAATCACACTGAAACCAACAGTGATCCAGGCCAAAGTGAGCACCTCCCGAGGCCAGAGTGAACCCTCGAAGCACCCGATGCACTTTCGAAATTGCAGCTGCGACGACGGGGCCGGCCACGGCTCGGAGTGCTTCCCCAGTGACGTCACACCTAATGTTAAACCGCCGGGCGATCCACACATAGGAAATGCCGGACGACGCCCCCTGGTGGCACTGGTGCGCGGTTGCGTATCAGACAAAAATCGGGTCAGCTGATGATGGCCATGATTGGTGCATTCAAACACCAAAAGAAATACAGGCCAGCTGATGCTCGTTCCTACGATTCCGGAGATACCAAATAGCAAATTTACCGGGACCGGAGCCGGGTCGGGAAAGTCGGGATATCGGATTGTTTTCTATTTCAGCGTTAAATCTGTTAGATGAAACCGGTTGTAACTTATTCATAATAAATTAGTGTATGATATTGATGTTCCCATTGTAATATTCAAAGAGATATAGGTAGAACAATGCTTATTTTGTTCAAGAACCATATAGATAATACGTATATAAACCGCTTGAATTATCAGTAAAAAAAACTTTGTCCTGGTTATCTTAAAATTTACACACAAATGGAGTCCGTGCCGAATGGACACATTATATTCTGGAGTGTGACTTCGGCGCCAAGGGGGGGCATGGCCCCCGTGGCCCCCCTTAAATACGCCACTGTCTGAGCCTAAACTATTGACCTGAACTCATATCTGAGGACAATAATGGGGGGATTGCATTTTCCAAGAGCTTTTGATTGTTTTCCGTTTGTTCCTAGCTATCATAGTTCCCGAGATAGTTGGGGCTTAAGTCCTAAAAATTGAAAACTTGACCTTTGATTACCTCTGGTGACCTCAATATTGACCTCAGCCAAATAATACCCGGAGTAACTTCGAATTCCATGTCGAGAGCTTTCGAACGTTTTTCTCGCGTCTTTCTAGTTACTATTAGTTTTCGAGTTAAAAGGGGGTCATTTTGACCCCCCTCCCCTCCAACCAGGGCGAAGGTGGCTCAGAGGTCCACCGGGGCGCGGGATATAATCCAATGGGTGAGTTTGGCCATTAGGCCGAAAGCGATCAATGTAGCATGGGCTATGGTCCAATTCGCCCCGAGTCCCTCTGGTTCAACCAACCCCGAGGGCTGGTCTCTATTTTAAAATCAAATCGAAACATTCACAGTTAAACCTTGCCGAGAAAGAAAACCACTCAAGATATACAAAAACGCATTTTTACTTTTTAGTGATACGAATTGCACCTGCCTCGAGACACATCAGAGTATTCGTGGGAAAGTTGATAGGACATGCGCAACAGTGATTTCTGAGAAATATCTGTGAACATTATTTAAATATCTCCCCTGTTCCACCCAGACTTGTGTTTGATTCCAGTGTAATCGAATCCGATTCCGGAATCGATTCCGTTTTTACGGAAATCAGAATCGGATTCGGTTCCGTTGGCATCTGGGTGGAATCGGAAACAGTGGAGTCAATCATTTTTAGAATATGATGGAATCGGAATCGAATCAATGTCAATTTCAAGTGATTCCGTGTTATTTTCGTAAAAACACTCTGACCATGAATTTCAGCTTTTCTGAAGGCAACTTGTGTATTTGAGCATGTATACATAAAGCAAAGCTAGGCGATGATTTGTTTACTAATGAGGGTCAATAAACATGGTCAGTAATTCGACTTATTAGTGGAGACATACAGTGATGTTCGCTTATAACAGTTTTATGTCTTTGTTTGTACCATGCATCCATAATATTATCATATCTTCCAAGATCCAGTGATTTCTTTGAGTATCATATTGGAAAATAGCAGCTTGCAATATGTCTAACAAAATAGTCATATTAATATACCTGTATAATATATGTAATATTACTCTTCATGCCATTCATGTTATTTGTACAAACTATAGATATGATCGGACATTTTTTATGCACAGTTGGATCAATGGATTCGGATTCGGAATCAAACTTTTTAGGTGCCCTGGAATCAGATTCAGAATCGATTTCCCTAGTAAAATATATATTGGAATCGGAATCGGAATCAGACCCATCTGGCTTGGCATGGAATCGGAATCGATTCCGCTGAAGCGGAATCAAACACAAGTCTGGTTCCAACCATGGGCGTCGCCAACCGAGGGGGTCAGGGGTCGGCCCATGCAAATCGCTAACCTTATGGGAGTGGGCGGGCAACCGAGGGCCAGGGGTCGGCCCACAAAATCGCTAACCTTATGGGAGTGGGCGGGCAACCGCCTGGCTGCCCTCCACCCACTCCAAACTGTGTGGTAACGTTCCTGATCCATCAACCGCCCGATCTCCCATACTCCGGTAATTAGCAATTGTTCAAAGGATATTGAAATTCATGATATTTCGGAAACAATTTAAAGATACTTATTTTGGCTGGGAAATACTCAAACTTAGGATTATCATGGCATTTATCATTTGATTTTTATAAATTTGTCACCAGCTAAGTAAATATGTCTTACTTTATATCTAATGGAATTACTGAAATCAGGGTGGGCAAAATTTTTTGACTGGAGGGGGGGGGGGGGGGGGCAAACGGCTCACTGGGGGTGGGGGAATTCCGCCCCCCCCCAGTTAACATGTAAAATAGGCATTGCCAAAACGCAACCGAAATCAAGTAGGAAGCATTATCTGTCCACGAAAGGCAAAAATATAGTCATCCCATGAATGATATTATGAGTCACAACAAAGAAAGGACTACATAAGCAGTAAGCACGCATAGGGAACGTGATATGTGGTAAAAAGGACTTGAGTGAGTGCCCAGTGCCCACCCTCTGGTGGTCGGGTGTTTGGACACCGAGCCTGCTAGCGCCGGAACTCCTGCCACTCGCTGCCAGCTGGACACGGCCTGGTCACAATGGCGACTGGACTGGGTCGCCGGAACTCCTTGCCACTCGCTGCAGCTGGACACGGCCTGTCACAATGGCGACTGGACTGGGTCGCCGGAACTCCTGCACTCGCTGCCAGCTGGACACGGCCTGTCACAATGGCGACTGGACTGGGTCGCCCTGCACACGGCCTGTCACAATGGCGACTGACTGGGTCGCCCTGCACACGGCCTGTCACAATGGCGACTGGACTGGGTCGCCCTGCACACGGCCTATCACAATGACGAACTGATTGGGTCGCCCTGCACACGGCCTGTCACAATGACGACTGGACCTGGGGTCGCCCTGCACACGGCCTGTCACAATGACGACTGGACTGGGTCGCCGGAACTCCTGCCACTCGCTGCCAGCTGCACACGGCCTGTCACAATGGCGACTGGACTGGGTTGCCCTGCACACGGCCTGTCACAATGGCGACTGGACTGGGTCGCCTGCACACGGCCTGTCACAATGACGACTGGACTGGGTCGCCGGAACTCCTGCCACTCGCTGCCAGCTGCACACGGCCTGTCACAATGGCGACTGGACTGGGTCGCCCTGCACACGGCCTGTCACAATGGCGACTGGATTGGGTAGCCGGAACTCCTGCTCACAGCTTGTTTTTACCTGTAGCCGCCTGTTTTACCTGTAGCCATGTCCTACGCGGACAGGAACACCGGTGTCCATATGGCAGCGTCGCTGGATCAGCTCTGCAGTGCGGACGTCGCCATGTGCGGATTTTGATTGAGACGATAGTGTGCACTGTGGGTATTGTGCAATGCTTTGCACTAGTAAGGCATGCATGGTATGAAACAGACGGAGCGAGTATTGTATTTTGTGTCCGGTAATTGATAAGCATGTTGTTTGCTGCAATATAGTAAAGGGTTACTTACCTGCACCTTTATGTGGCTCTCAGTGAACAACACTGTACAAATCAGTACATAAGTAGATTTTGTTTTGATTTTCACAAGATCGTTGCGGAGATGAATTCGAAGTCAACGCATCGTGCTTATCCCAGCCGGCATTTATTTTCTTTACTTATGGATGGTGGTATACAAATAATGAAATAAAAATATTATCACCGTAGCCTATACCATGTGTTAATTTATGACAGCATTATCAGTGTATACCTTTGCATAATCAGTGCAGGGAAGCGGGAGTTATCCCTGAAACCCTTACAAATAATCAAGCATGCAGGCAAGCAAGCAAGAAGGAT